>JAODAL010054653.1:0-24490 GCA_025379985.1 Phyllomedusa bahiana
AAACGGTTTGTAGTATAGTGACCTGAGGAGTGAGCACCCCATACAAGAGGGGATACTGGATAGGTGACACTGTTAATGGAAAACAATTACAAAGTGACTTTTTTTTTTGCAAATGTTTAATATAAAAAGCAGCGTTTCCCTTAGTGAAAAACCCCCCTTTTAAGTTTTGTTCACATCCGTTTGGAATTCCACCTCCTTTTAAGTTACAGGAGACTAAAAATCTGTCTTGGAAAATCAGTATCAACACAACTGACTGATACTGGACAAATGACCACAGACAGGGTCCAAACCTGTACTCTGCACAGACTGCCCTATTCATCCGAACCTTACAGAATACATAAACCAAATGTTGACAAAATAATAAATGGAGAAGACCAGAAAAATATAAATGTATCAACCCTCTAAAACATAACTTTTAAATAAAAATTTAAAATTTAAGCTATTAATAGTTTGAAAAAAAAATAGCTTCCCAAACCCGGGTGGACTAGGCTTGCTTTACATTTGTCGAGGTTCCTTTCAAAACCTCCGTAATTTTCCCATCAGGAATGACGGAAAAAATAGCGCAGCAAGTTGCACTGTTTTTTCTGTCTAAACAACGGACAACATGGCGGAAACCTGATAGGCTCTTTGTAATCAGTAGGGTCTGTCAGGGTTCATTGGTGTCCATTGTGAAAGATCTTTGTGTCCATTTGCCTTGTGATGTATTCCCAAAACAAACCTCTGAGAAAATGTAACCAGGCCCTCAAAAAGGGCAAGAAGGGGGGAGATCCATCCTGATAGTTATTGTCCACTTGGAGACGAGCCATTTAACCCCTTAAGCCAAAAACACCAAAAAGTAGTTAATGCCCGGAACATTTTTTTAGTTTTTGCCCCCTTGTGTTTCAACAGTTGTAACTTTTTTTTTTTCTCAATGCGCATTGTTGGGGCCCTCTTTTTATTGAGCAAGTTGACTTTATGGGGAATTTTTAATTTACACTTATAAAAAATTGCATATTTTTTTTTTTATTTTTTTTTTTTTTTTTTAACCCCTTCCATTTCCCTTAATAGTTTGTTAGATTAATTCAACGGGTTATTAGGGTCGTGGGTCCCAAATAGTGTAGGTTTTTTTGTGCGTGTAATTTATGTACAATTATTTTTTCTTAAATATTTATATTTTTTTTATTATTTCTTTTTTATTTTATTTTTTTTTTTTTTGGTTTTTTTGTATTTTTTTTTTTTACTCCCATAAAGGGAGAATTTTAACTTTTTTTTTTTAATTTTTTTTACCTTAGTAATGTATTAGTTATTCATTATGCTAAACATTTTAATTGTGTCTTTTGACACGGCAGTATTGGGGCCCAAAAGGCGTCCAAAATCATGGCTTATACACGGGGCAGTCGGGGGCCACTCTAGGTCCCAGAGCTGACTGTGCAGCGCCCCGGGCTCTTTCGGTCCCCGGCCCTTCCGATACCCGACAGACAGGGGAACCCTTTGATTGCACTGGGTAACGCACCGCCGTAATCAAGGGTTTTTAAAACACGGGGGGGGAGGTTTCCTCCGCTGCCGATGCTGCAGGAGATGCCCGCAAACTCCGATGTCTGCGCGCTAAAAAAACGTCGTGCAGCGAACGCTGAAATGCCCGCCTAAAAAAAATCCTTTTGTTAAGGAGGGGGATGAATGAGGTACCAAAACCCCCAAAAAGGTACATAAAAAACAGAATGGGGGTTGTGGGTTTGTCCCTATGTTTTTTTTAATGTTTGGGAGGCCCTGAAAAGGGGTTGAAAAATAATGTTATTTTTGGAATCCCCTTCTAAAAAGGGGTTTTAAAAGTTAAAATTTGTTTTTTTTGTTTTTGAAAAAGGGTAAAATAGTTTTTAGAGTTGGGTTTTGATTATATTTTTAAATAAAGTTATAAGGGGGAAAATGACCCCCTAAAGATGGGGTCTCTCCCCCCCTTCCTTTTTTGTCGACCGGATGGAAGTGATCATTTTTTATTTAAACTTTTGATGTGCACTACATTTTTTTTTTTTTTATTCAAATGCTTTTTTGTAAAATCTTTAACGATACAGAAAAAAACAAACCCACGAGGTTACACAATTACAATTAACAGTACTTAACCAAAACTATAGCTTAATTCCCGGCCCCTTTAAAGGGCCCCCCAAAACATCCAATGTTGTAGTGGCCAGGGGGTGGGAAAGGGGGGGGGAGAGTGCGGGGGTGGAGGGGAAACAGGGGGGGGAGAGGAAAAAGGGAAAGGGAAAAGAGAGACCAAGGGCAGGGGGGAAGGGGACCAATAGGTTTTACCTTGATCTGAAAACCCCTAAGCGGAGGTGAAGGACAATTTTTCCCCTTTTTTCGAGGTCCGGGACGGGGGGCCGCCCCCCCTTTTTTGGGGGGGCCGTCCCGTCCGCCCCCGGGCCCTCACGTGGGGCATCTAGGAACCCACATCAAATAAGCATCCCCATGTGTAGGGCCCGGGAAATAAATTATTGAAAAAGAACAAAGGGGAAAAACAAAAACTATAAACCAAAACAAAAAAAATCAAAAAAAAAAAAAAAAAAAAAAAAAAGGGGAAAGGGAAAAACACATGGGCTCGCGGTTTGGTCACCGGGGCTCACGCGTAGGAAAAAAAAAAAAAAAAAGGGGGGGGGGACCTTGGGAAAAAGGGGGTTTGGAAGCCCGGCCCGTGGGAAAGGCCCCAGACGCCATCAACCCAAAATCCCCCCCCCCTCCCTTCCAGATTAAGGGCTCTATCAGGAAAAAGGGTTTGGTACTCGTCGTGTTACAAAAAAAGGTTTCCCGTCCTCCCAGGGGCTGCAAGGGTATTGGCTTTTTGCGGGGAGGGGGGTTTGTTCTGAACTCCCCTAAGCGCTTTAAGCACAAAGAAACCCCCCCGTAAACCAGTCTGTCAAGTTGGGCAGGTGGTTGAAAACCAAAATTGGGAAAATTTAAAAATTTTTTTGCAAGTAGAAGAAAAAAACCCGGGGGGATGGGCTTTTAGCAGAGCAGTGGGAAGCGGGATGTCAAACGGGGGGACTGAGGGGGGGCAGTTTTTGACCCTGATCCTCGTTTTTTGTGTATCATATGAAACAAACCCCTTTCCCAAAAAAAATTGCAGAAATGGGGAACCCCCCCCGCATTTGGGGCATCGTTTTCCCCCTCCCTCTTTTAACGCCCGAAAACGCGGGGTTTAGGGGGTTTTTTAAAGAGTTTTAGCAGGGCAGGGGGCGCGATACCATCTTGTGACAATTTTGTAATTCAGCTCATGGGCCCTGGAAAAGGAAACCAAAAGATCTGTGGGTCGGGCTGAAAAAAACCGGGCCCAGTCATCTCCCGTGAAAGTTGATTAAGTTCCCTTTCCCAGCTACGGGGGAAAGGGGCCCGGCCTTATCCCCTCCCTCAAAATTTAAATTAAAAGTCTTTACAGGCCAGCGGGGGGCCCCCGCCTCTTGAGTATGGGCCCCCATGCACCAAAAACTGGGAAGGGTGGTTGGGGCTCAAAGGGGCCCCCAGAACCCCTTTTTCCACTTTGAGTAAAAGCGCATAATTGGTAAAAAGGGGAAAATCGGGAAAACGCGTCCCCATGTGCCTCGCCACAGCGTTTCTTTTTCCCTTTCGGTTTCCCGTGGTAGCACCCGATCGAAAAACCGAAGCGTGGCCTAAATTTCCCTTTGAAACCCAAAAGTGAGAGCGGGCACCCAAATGGGGGGGGGTTTTATTTTCAGGGGGTTTCCCCCAAAACGGGGTGCAGGGCCCGCCAACCTAAAGGGCCCTTTCCTTTTGGGGAAGCATAGGAACAAAATATCAGGACAGGGGTTGTGCGGAAAGCAAGGGGGAAAAGGGGCAAGGGGGGGCCCCGGGAAATTTAACCCGGGGGGCGGGAGCCGGGGAGGCGGGCGATGGGGGCCCCTTACGGGAAGTTCTTAACTGTACCCATTTTTTGGGGACTTCCCCCTCTAAAAAGCGTAAAACGCCCTCACCCCAAACCGGGCCCAAAGTAGTAGGCCTGGAAGCCCGGAAAAGCCAGGCCGCCTTGGGGCCTTTGGCCTAAAAAGGGTAGCTTTTCCCAATTCTCGGCCGGGCCCCTTTCCCCAACAAAAATTGGGGGCCGTAAGCGCCTAAAGGTTTTAAAAAAGGTTTTGGGGGGAGTTGAATAGGGATAGCCGGGAATAGATACAGCAAAACGGGGGAAGGACATTCATTTTTTAAGATATTTTAATCCGCCCAAAAACCATGGGGAAAATCTTTATTGTCCCTTTTTTAGGGGTCCTGTTTTTTCCTGGCGAAAACGGGGCAAGTTTAAGTCAAATTTCATGCCCGAGTTCGGGGGTTTACGTAAACCCCCTAGGTACTTAAAAAGAGGGGGTTTTCCCAAAAGAAAGGGGGAAGGGCACCCCCTCATGGAGGAAAACATGCCCTGAGGGTATGTACCCCATTGCCGTATTTTTGACATTTTTGATTTTTGATTCTATAGAGGGGGGGGGTACTTTCTTCTAAAACCCCCCATTCCCGCAGGGAGGGGATGGGGCGGGGCCCCCCCCAGGAAAAGGAGAAAAATTTTCCGCAAAAGCGGCATTTGAAGTGACGGCCCCCACCTGGTCCCCCCTCTCGGGGTCCATTCGCAGTGCTGCAAAGGTGTTCCATAGCCAGAAGTAGAGGATAGGGGAGGGGGGCTCCCTGCCGGGTGCCCATTTCCCCAATCGTGGGGGGGGGGGACAGGGCCCCTTTAAACCCTCCCCTTGGCTTGAGGTGAATTATAAAGGGCCTTCCCCTTTCCACAAAATAAACCGGGGGCCAAAATCCCAGCAAACCGAAAAACCCCCCCCCAAAGAAGGCCCACGGACCTGTAAAAAGGCCCTTCTCTGCGTCGGTGTTTGGAAAAAGACACGGGGTTTTTTTGTAGCCGGACATGATGGATTGGGGAGAAGGTTTTGAGTGTTTTGTCCCTGCCTTTTCTGGAGGGAAAAAACCCCACCTAAACCGGGTGGACCCTGTCCCAAGAAGCGGGTTAAATTTTTTTTGCGAAATTTTTGGCAAAAAATTTTTGCATCCGTTTTAAAATTCACGAGTTTGGGAGGGAAAAATTTCGGCATAGAGAAGAATCCTTGCCCTCCTTGGGAAATTCACTACAGGTGAGCCGCGGGAAAGGCCGGTTTAAAAAGGAGAGTCCGGGGGAAAACCTCGTTAAAAGGGCAGGGAAAGTAGTGGCTGAGTCAGCCGGGCCGGGAAGGCTTTTAAAAAAAATAGACCCGTATAGCCTTTTCGGGGCCCCGGGCTCTTCCCAAAGGGGCAGGGCCCGTATCGTGTTTGCTAGCCCCTCCCCAGGAAAAGGGTTTCCTCCAAAGAGGCGGGGGTTAAAGGGGGAAGGGGGGGAACGGCCGTCCCCTCTCTAAATTTAGGGCGAAGAGTTGCCCTTTTGGGGACCTCGGGACGGGTTAGATTGTAGACCCGGGGTAATAATCGGGGAAAAGCCCTGCAAGTGTTTCCCGGGGAGGTGGACTGTCCCCCCCGCCTGGGTTTTGATGGGGGGAAAATAAAGCAGCCCGGTTTATCCCTAAGGAAAGTGCAAAAGTTTTCCCTCCCCGGTTTTTTTAAAAAGGGGGGTTTTAAAAAGGGGCTCCCGCAAAAAATCCGGGATATTTTTTGTGTTTGTGCCCATGGGGGGGGAGGATATCGTGGGGGTCTAAAACAATAGCTCTCCGATCCGACTCCCCCCCAAAGTTTTTTGGGGGCCTCCAGAGTTCCCGGGGGCGGTTAAAAGGGTTTTTGGGGGGCTTAGCCCCGTTTCCCTCTTGGGGGTTTGGAACCATGCTTAATTAAAGACCCCTCTTGGGGGAACTTTTTAAATTAACCCCTCCCACTAAATTTTTGGGAAAGGGAGTCGGACCCAAAAGGAATTGTGCCCCGGAGGGGAAAAATATCCTTTTTGAGAGCTTTTGGGCCCTTGACAGACACACCCGGAGGGACAGAAGGGGACTCGTTCAATCTCCAGGAGGGGCCCCGGCCGAGTAAAATGAGGAAGGGGCCGGGCACAATGGCCCGGGGGTTTGGCCCGAGTGGAGCGGTACCCCCCCGGGGCCCGTACCAATAGGGGGAGGAGCAAAATGCTGCGGGGGAAAAGAAATTTCTATACGTGTTTAAGAGTTATGGGGGAAGGAGTAAAAAAGTGTATTTCTGGGTTTCCAGGGGGTTTGCAGCAATCTCCCACGTCCCCCAGCTGATGTCATGGAGCGCTTCTTGTTTTATTAAGAGCATTGAAAGGGCCCTGAGGAACCCCCAGACGGGGCACCCAGCAGCGGGTTCAGAGCCCAATTTCAACCCCCCCCCACCACAATCTGTCCGGGGCCCAAAGGGGAAAGCAGGCGTAAAGGGTCCGGGTAGAAAAGAAAAACGGGACCTGTATTGGGCACGTAAAATGTTTGCCAGCTTTGTAGTTTTGGGCCCTGTAAGCTAATTTTCACAAAAAAAAAGCTCTGGTTCATTTGTAAACGAAACGTGCCAAGACCCCCAAAAAAAGGGAGGGACTTATGGAAGAAAAGGGCCCCCACCCCCCTGACTTTTGAGGATGGATCGCTTTTATGGCACCAGCCCAGGGGGGTATCTTTTAGGTAAGATGTATAGGGGGAGGAGAGGAGGTGGGTTTCTTTTTGGGAAATTTACAAAATGTAAATTTCTGTTTTTTGGAAAATGGTATAGGACCTGCGTTCTATTTTCGGGGGAGTTAAACCCTTGAAATTGAGAGAGTGGGACAGATATTCGTCTTACGGGACCCTAAGAGAAGGCCCAAAAAGCTCGTCCCCCCCCAAGGCAAATAGAAAGAAATTTGCCCCCGGTTCCCCAACCCCCGAGCCAAAGAAAGGGGAAACACCAACCGCCAAACAATAAAAAACCCAAAGGGCCCTTTTAAAAAGGGGCCCGGAAAAAACTAATACACGCAGATATCAAAATGGTAACCTTTTGGGGGGTTTCCAAAGGGGTGGACTAAACGGGGGAACCCGCCCGAAGTAAGGGGAAAGGAGCTGAGCAGGCAGGTAATTTGCCCCGTTAAAACCCAAAAAAATTTGAGTGTTACGCAATGAAAAAAAAAACTGCAGTGCGCAAGCCCCCAAAAGACGGGTTTATCGAGAGAGCTCGGCGGGGGCCCCCCCCCCCGGAAAGGAAAACCCCCGACCCAGAAAGGGGAAGGGTGGCCTCCAGGGCCCCCAGCTCAGAAAGGGGGCTAAAAAAAGGCGGTTCCCCGGGGGGAGAGGGCCCCGCCAAGGGGAATGAAAACCCAAAAGACCCGAAAGAGAAATTTTACCAGGCATGATAGGCAGCCCTCAGGGGGGAGCCAAAAACAACAAAACAAAAAAGACCTCGGGAAGGTGGCAGGGGGACTTTGCTTCTGGGATGAAAACCCCCCGGAAAAAGAGTCCCCGCCGAGCTGGTAGAGTGAAAAGCCCTAAGCCAATCAGTCTAGGTCAAGGTCAGCCCCCCAAAAACCCAGCATAGGGTTTCATCATGCAATCTGAAAAGACCTGGCAACCGCCATCAGGGGGCCGGCCCGGAGATACCCAAGAGGAATTATGGGAGATTTTTAACCCAAAGGGCCCCTCTAAAAAGGGTCATCAGCGGTGGGCCTCCTCTTGGCCCGGGGGATATCCGGGCTACCCACGGCGGCGGGCGAGGTCTTTGTGGCTGTGGGGAAAAGCATCTGAGTGTTCAATCTTTGATTGTCCAAAAGTTTTGGGTCTACCCTCACAGGAGTGCCGAGATAGCCCAAAGACCAGTCCGGGGGGACCCCTTCTGGTAAGCCCAAAGGGAGAGAGAAGAGAGGAAAATCCCCCAAAGGGCGGGGAAAATGAGCAAATTTTTTTAAAAGGGGCTTGACTTGGAGGGGGAAGGGGAATCCCCCCTGTAGGGTATATTTGGGGATTGGGGGGAGACAACAGGAGAGGTGCTGAGCGGGTGCTCTCAGCGTAATGTGCGGCGTGACAAATCCCGGGGAAAAAGTCGTGGGACCTTTCAAACTGATTTTGCTGCATCAGGGGGCCTTGGAAAGATTTCCTCTTTTTTGGGGGTGAAAGGGGATGGATCCTAAGATGACCCTCTCGTGGGCGGGTTAAAGGGTCCATAATCTGTGGGCCCCGGGGTGCTCTTGGGCCCTGTCGAATTCGATAAAGGTTTCCTCCGGGGCCCTAAGATGCGATTGAAAAAGCTTTGTTAAAGTGGTGGAAAGGTTCCCCCGGTTGACTGACTCCGGTAGACCCCGCAGCGCCGTTATTTCGGGCGCTGCGGTTCTCCCGGTCGTCCATGTGGTTTGGGTTTAAATGCAGGGTTGAGAGGATGCTCCCCTTTGGGGGTTTTAAGGAGGAAACGAGATTAGAGTAGGAAATCCTGGCTCTTCTCCAGCTGGGGGGTCTTATCTTGGAGGTAAACCCATCAGATTGAAACCCCGGGGGGGAAGTTCCCGTCTCAAGGCCGGGCTGGCCTGAGCTAGGAGTGCAAAATCCTGTTTAGTCGGAAGAAAAAGAGAGAAATGCCCTCCCAATTTTTTGGGGGGTGCCTCCAGGGGGTTTTAAATGTATCTTCAGGGGGGAGGAGCCCAGGCGGCTGAGGCAGGGGGGATCCCCGGGGTCCTCGCCGGGGGGAGGAAAGGGGGGGGTCCCCAGTCTCCCGACCGGGTGGGGGGGTGCAGCCCCAAGTTGAGAGCCCAGGGCTAGAAGCCCAGGGGGCCCCTCCCCCTGAAAAGGTCTTTTTTTCCCCCTGGCCTTTGGGGGGGGGGCCCCACCCCGGGGGCCCCACGGGGTAGGGCGCAGAAGGGGGTCCTTTCCCTCAAAAAGGGGGGCGGTGGGGCCAAGGAAACCCTCAAACCCCCCCCCCCGAAGCCCCGCCACCCCCCCCCCCAAACCACGCCGGCCCCTCACCCCGCCCCGCGGACCAGGGGGGTCCCTGTGTGGGGGGAGCTGGCAGCGCACCGTTGAAGTCCATGGGTTCCTTTTGGGGTTTCTGAGAGGTGAGTGAGAGATATCCCCAGGCGGGGGTTGGTAGCGGTCAGCACCCGATTTCGGGCCCCCCTTCTGCAGCTGGTGGCCCTTGGTGTTCCCTCCGGTCGTTGGGCCCCTCAAAAAATTTCTTGGGGGCCGGGGCAGAGGGGGCCCGCTGATCAGTCCCCCCCGGGGCCTTTGGGGAAAAAGGGGGGGAGTCCAGGTGGGGGATATCTGGGGAAGGGGTTTTCAAATTCATGCTGGGGACCCCGGGGGGGCCCCCCCGGGGGCCCCCTCAGGCTGTGACCCGGGGGAAAGGGGTCCCGCTGGGCTATCCACTAGCTCGCCCCGGCCTCCGCCCCCCGGCTAGTGGAGGCAATCAAAAGGGGAGGGGTGCCTGAGCTCCCCCTCAGCAGGGGTTTGGGAAAGGCAGAGGGAGGGGGGTGAAAACCCCCGGGGGTGCCCCCCGCGGGGTCAGCGGGAGGGGCCGCTCCGTTTTTCCCCCTGTCCCGGGGAAACCCCCGGCATGATGTGTGGCCCAGGGTAGATTTCCGGGCTCCCCCCCACCCCCACTGACCTGGGCCCTTTTCGGCGGGGGTCGTCTGCAGCAGGTGGGCGCCATGTCGCGCGGGTCCGTGCCGGGGGTCCTGCCGGGGTCCCCGCAGGGTCCGGGGGTGCAGCTGCGGGGGTCTCCAGGGTGGCGGGTCGGCTTTTTGGGCAGCAAGGGGATCGCACGAGGTGGGCGAAACCTCCCGGGACCCGGGAGGCGGTAGGAGCGGACTCCCCGCAGCGGGCGGAGCCTCCACGCGCTCCCCCCTCGGGGTTTTGCAAAATGGCGTGGGCCCCTTCTGGGCGGGAAGGGGCGCCCGCCCCTCCGCCAAAGGGTTTTCAGGGGGGCCCAAAAAAATTAGAGGGTGGCAACCCAGTGTTCAGTGGGTTTCCCCAGGGGTTTTGGGCGCCCTTCTTTTCCCTCTTTTGCCATTTTTATGGGCTCTGGCTTATGAAAAAAAGGGAAATCTCTGGGGGGAGCTCCTGCAGTCCCCGTCCCGGGTCCTACATGGCAAACCCCCCCCCGTGCCCCTAAAAATTTTTTAAAATTTTTTTTAAAATTTTTATGTTTTAGTGGGTTGGTACAATTTCGTAAACTTTTTAACACTTTTAAAGACTCCCCAACAATCTCGGTGCGAACCCCAGGTCCCCTAAACAGGCAAGGATCCTGAGCATTTGTCATGCAACCACTCCAAAAAGAAAAGGGCAAAAGGGCAGAATAACCCCGACTAATGTGGGGCCCAAAAAAAAGCAGGAGAAGATGAAATAGCAAGAGAAATTCCTTTCAAAATTTACAACATTGATACCCCTCCTGCCCCCAACGTTCATGAATGGGTATTTGTGGCAAAAAAACCCCCCTTATAGTCTTTTAAAAGAGGGGTCAGGGGTTTTATCTTTTTAAGAGGCCCTCTCTTTTTTATCTTCAGCACTGATTTGTAATGAACTATTGGATTTGCTCTTGTTCACAGTTTGTGCCTTCTGATGGCAAAGTCCGTATAGATCAAGGCGACAGTCTGACATTGGGGTGACTTTGGCTGGGTATGATATTTTTTATCATTATTTATGCTCCCTTCAAACAACTTTTACCTTCTGCCAAATCAAATGCAGGATTCACTCTACTATTGTACTAGTCAGTGTCTGTGGATTGCATGCATCAGTTATACTGTCTGTGTTTTTTCATGCATTAGTTATATGTTCTGTATTTTTGCATGATAATTTAAAGTAAGGGGGTCAATACTGTATATGGAAAGAATGGTGCAAACGTTTCCTAAAAGGGTGTTCCTACCGTAGACTTTGATGGACTACTGCTAGGATATGCCAAAAATCTGATCCCTTGCTGATTGTGTAAACTTGCCCAAAGACAGCGCATCATCAACTACAAAAAACATCTGACTGCTGTGCTTGCCAACAAGGGTTTTACCATCAAGTATTAAGTCTTGTTTGCCAGAGGGATCATATACTTATTTCTCTCAGAAAATTCCAAATAAATTTCTACAATGTGATTCTCTGGATTTTATTTTGGATATTCTATCTCTCAATGTTAAAATTAACCTACCCTTAAAATTATAGACGTTATCCCTGTCATGGGAAACTTACACTATCAGCATGGATAAATCATTTTTTTCCTTTCCTGAGGGAGGTCCCCCCTCGGGACCTGCGTCTTTCAGGACGGGCCCCCCAAAAGTTGCGGCTCAGGGTGGAGAGCCAGACGCGCATTCACACTGCTTTCTATTTTGTTCTGTGGGAGCTCTGGGTGCGACAAAACACACCGCCACCGGGGCAAAAAACCCCCCAAAAGAGCACTTACTTTCATGCAGGCCAGTGAAAATACTCCAAAAGCAACTGTAACGCGAGGGGGTTGCCCCTGGCCCACCGAAAGCGATGTATTTTTAAGCACCCCAGGAACGGAGTCTAAGTGCCCCGGTTTTCCCCAGCCCCCCAAGCGGTGGACTTGCTGGGCTGAGGCTACCAGTCGCTACCCCTGACGTACTTGCTTGCGATGGGGGCCCGGGGTACGCGTGGTACAAAACTAACCAGGCAGTCGGGGACGGGCAGGGGGTCAGGGCAGGCGGCAGGGTTCGTGGTCAGAGGGGAAACGGTCAGGGCAGGCGGCAAACGGGAAAGGTCGGGGGAAAGTAGGCAAGCGACTGGACAGGGGAAAAATAGGACAGAATCCTTTATTTCAAAAACCCAAAAACACACCAACGAACTGGCAGGAAGTGCTGGGGGCGATTCCTTAAATAAACACCCCCATAATAGACCAATTTGGGGGCCCGGGGCCCCTTTAAATCCAAGAAGCTGTCGCGTGCGCGCCTTTAAGCAAGGGGCAGCGCGCGGCGGCCGGACGGGCGGGCCCGTTTCCAGGAGCGGGGAAAGGGTATGACCGCCCCGGGGACCGGACCGCAGCGGGATGGTCTGGGGGGCCGCGGCACCCACCCGGGCCCCGTGCGGGCAGGGGGGGGGCCGCGGGGGCCCTCTTTTTTTGGAAACCCTAGAGAGGGGGGGTCAGGAGACAGGAGGCCTCGGGTTCCCAAACGCTTTTCCAGCCCGAACCCCTTCCCAGTCAAAGAAAGACCGTTCCCCCCTACTGTCTTCTCCCCAGCACCTCTTGACCTCAAAGATGTTATCAATTTTGGGCACAGGAGAAGGCAGAAAGGCCCCCTGGTTTTTGGTGCGAGCAGAAGCCCGACGGCCTGTGTGGAGCTGCAGAGACCTTGATGTCCCTTACTTGGGAAACCACCCCGGGACATACACAGGTAGCTAGGGGGAGGGCGGGGGGGGATGAACCCAAAGACAAAAAAAAAGGGGGGGGCCCCCAGCGGATTCCGAATCAAAAGATATGGGAAAACTTGCCCGGGGGAAAGGTCGCCCAGTTTCTTGGCGAGCGGACACAAAATGCCGCGGGTAGGTCCCAACACCTGGTTAACCCTCTCTACTCCCCTTAGTTTGGGGGTGGTATGCCGATGAGAAGTCTAGTTGAACCTGTAATTGGCCACACAGAGCCCCCAAATTTTAGCAAAAAACTGGACCCCCCGTCAAAGAAATATGCAAAGGGAGCCCGTGCTAACGGAAAAGTGACTAAAAAAATGTTGGGGGCGGGTGCAGAGGGAAAAAGGGGGCCATCTTGGAAAAAGGGTGGGTCCCACCCAGATGACCGTTTTTTCCAATGAGGGGGGGAATCTGTCACAAAGTCCATGGCTACAGGTCCGGGGTTTTTCCCGGGTACAGGGAGAGGCTGAAGAAAGGGCCCCCGGGGGTTTGGACGAGGGGCCTTATTACGGCACAGGTGTCAGCTAGAACAAAGCCCTGACATCGAGCGAGAGTGGGCCACCAGGGGAATAACGAGAAAACCAGGGGTTTTCACCTATGGATTTTGATGCCCAGCGTACGAGAAAAGTTCCCCGCTTCAGGGTTCTAGGCGCAAAGGGAGGACGCACATACGTCTTCCCGGGGGGGAGGTGTTGGGGACCACGGGGGGGAGCCGAGCCCAGTCCTTGGGGGGACAATGTGCTGGGAGGAGGTCAAAACCCCCCCTTCTGAAGAACAGATAACGTGGGTCTGACTTTTTTCTCGCCGGCCCCAAAAAAAGTAGCAAGTCCAAACGGGCAAAAAAGGAGTGACCATCTGGCTTCCGGGGGGTTCAGGCATTGAGCCTCTGCAGATTTGGAGGTTTTTGTGTCCGGAAGAAAAGTCAATAGGGTGGGGAGCCCCCTCCACAGTACGCCACTCTTCTAGGGGCCCTTTTATGGGCCCGTAATTCATACACCGAAGTATAATTTTTTCCCGGGGAGGAGAGAAAATTTTGGAGAAGAACCCCAGTAGCAGTTTACCCGAGGAGGGGCTCTGCAGGGGGACCACGCCCCACCCCGAGGAAGCATCCACTTCCAGAAAAGAATGGGCGGTTAGGGCGGGGACAGGACCCGGACCAGCAATGCGCTTTGAGCCGGTTGAAAGGGTTCTTGACCTCTGGGGCCAGGATTTGGATTTTTTTTTTTAGTTAGACCACCAGGGAGCCACAAGCGGGAGAAGGGGGGGATAAATTTTTATAATAATTTGGGAAAATCCCAAAAAACGTTGAAAGGCCCAAGGGCCCCCCGGTTGTGGCCATGATCACTGCGGAGGTTGGAAGGATCCATCCAGAGACCCTTTTTCAAAACGATTACCCTAAAAAGGGAAACTGGGGCCTTCAAAAAGGGACTTCTCCGGGTTTGGGAAAAAAACGAGGGTGCGGAGCGCCTGGGACCTGGCGGGCTGGTGGGGATGAGTTCGGGAAACAGGGGAAAAAATTAAATATCGTCCAAGTAGCAATAAAACAGCTAAGTATTTCCCGAAAAATCTCGTTGACAAAATTTTTTTAAATCAGCAGGGCTTGCAGAGACCGAATGATAACCAAACTCGAAATGGGCCCTCCCGCGTATTAAAAAGCCGTCTTTCCCCTCATCGCCTTTTCTAATACGAATTAAATTATAAACACCCGAGATTCCCGCTTGGAAAAAATTTTTTTCGCGCCACGCAGGCGGTCGAAAAGTTCAGAGATCAGGGCAGAGGTAGCGGTTTTTTATCGTAATTTTATTTAAGCCCCGATAGTTGATGCAGGGCCGGAGAGACCCGTCTTTTTTCTCCACGAAAAAGAAGCCGGCTCCTGCCGGAGACGAGGACTTACAAATGAAGCCTTTACGGAGGTTCTCCATGATGTACTCGGACATAGCCTTAGTCTACGGGACAGAGAGGGGATAGACCCGGCCCCTGGGAGGAGTACAGCCAGGTTGCAGATCAATGGGACAATCATAAGGCCGGTGTGGAGGAAGCGTTTCGGCCTGTCTTTCCGAAAAGACGTCAGCAAAGTCCCAGTACAGCGTAGGTAAGCCTGGTGGAGGCTTGGTAGATTTAAGGGGGGTGACCTGAGGAGCAAGTTGCAGCTTTGACAGGCAACGCAGGCGACACGCGGAACCCCAACGCATGACTTCACCGGTGCTCCAATCCAAGGTCGGGGTATGGTTCTGCAACCAAGGGAGGCCACGGAGGATTTCAGACGAGGATCGAGGCAGGGCGAGAAGTTGCAAAGTCTCCTTGTGAAGAGCCCCAATCTGCAAGGTGAGGGCAGCAGTACGGAAGCAGATAGCGTCCTTAAGGCATTCGCCACTGACCAACGAGACGAACAGGTTTCTGCAACGGAATCACTGGGAGACAAAACCTGGTCACAAGTTCGTGGCTTAAGAAGTTTCCTGCAGATCCTGAATCGATAAAGGCGGTGGCCTGAAAGGTGCTGTCCGGCGAAGCACCAATATATACGGGCATGGTCAGACGTGGAGAGGCCGCTCTGACACCTAGGGTCGCCTCTCCTACAAGCCCTAGGTGCGGAAGTTTCCCGGGCGCACCGGACAGTCCCCAATAAAATGGCCTGAACCGCCACAGTAGAAACACAGCTGCTTCTGGCGACGCTGTGAACGTTCCTCCTGGGACAGGTGCGCTCTCTCAACCTGCATAGGTTCTTCCTCGGAGAGCATCGGAGGAGGAAGAGGTGGCCGCTGGAACGTGGGAGCCAAGCGGGGTAAACGGCGTGGATGGACGGCCTCCCGTTGAAGACGGAGCTCTTGTTGCCTTTCGGCGAACCGAATATCGACTCGGGTGGCTAAGTGGATTAAGTCATCCAGAGCAGCTGGTAGATCCCGAGCGGCGAGCTCATCCTTGATTCGCCCCGAGAGACCTTGCCAGAACGTCGCCACCAAAGCTTCGTTATTCCAGTCCAACTCCGAAGCGTGAGTGCGATACTGCACGAACCAATCTGACCGACTGTGTGCGCCTGACGAGCCGGAGCAGTGCTGCGGAGCCGCTGAGGAAGTACGGCCAGGTCCTCAAAGACGTGCGGAACCCCCGGAGGAAGGTTTGGAGGTCAGCTGTCAGAGGATCCCTTGATCCCATAGTGGCGTAGCCCAAGCCAATCTCCCGACAAGGGGCTGATTATGAAGGCCACCTTACACGCCTGTAGGGAATTGAGCCCCACATTTCGGGGTGTGGAGCACGGGCTGATGAACCCACGGCATTTTTTTGGGGTCTTCACGTAGCGGAGGGGACGCAGGCGGGCCCAGAAGCCGGAGCGGGTTAAAAAGCAATGATGCCGGACAACAGCTGTAGGTGCGGCGGCGGCACCGGGGGAAAAGGGGGACGGGCCGAAATTTTCTGCATCATGGCCGCTACTGTCAATCCCCTTGGCTCTGCTGGGCACCCCGGGGAAACCCCTAATCAAAAAGGGGGACCCTGGCGGAATCCATGCCAGTCCGTACTGTAACCAGAGGGGGACTCGCTGACCAACGCAAGCGATGATGTTAACCCAGCCAGGACGGATCTAAGAGCCCCGGTTGCCCCCAAGCCCGCCGCAAAGCGGATGCTTGCTGGGGCTGAGGCAACCAGGTCCTACCCCTGACTGACTTGTTTGGGTGCGCCGGGGGTACGCTTTGGTACAAAATCATAATCCAAAGGCAAAATTTCGGGGACGCGAAGGTCAGGGCGGCGCAGGGGTTCTGGTCAGAGAGGGGCAGACGGTCAGGCGGCGGCAAACGGGCAAGGTCGGGAAACTAAAAAGCGACTGTAAAGGGAAAATCAGGACAAAACCCAATACCTTAAACCACCAAAAACACACCAACGAACTCAGAAGGCGGGGGGCGTACCCTTTAAAAAAGGGAACCAGGCCCGAAATAGCCCAAATTTATTGGACGCTGGCCCTTTAAATCCAAGAAGCTGTCGCGGCGGGGGCCCGGGGACACGGGAGCAGCTTCACAGAGCGTGGAGGGTAATGACCGGCGCCGAACCACGGGGACCGAGCGGCCCCAAGGGGGCCCCGGGGGGGGGGGCCCCAGCGGTGCCCCCTCCCCCCCCTGACACAACACCAATTCTGCCCCGGGCTTCTCCACAGACCGGGCTAAAAAAACAAAAAATTTGCCGGGGTTTCCCACGTAGGTTCGGGGCTAGTTTTTGGGGCACTCACCCCTAATAGTGACTTTTTTAAAGGAAACCAAGAAACAAAAAAACCCCCCTATCCCATTCCCTGAGGGACCGGGCAAATCCCCGAAGGGGCCCTTACAAAAAAGGCCTTATAAGGGAGCCCTTAATGACTTGGTTGGGGGAACTTTAGCAGCCTGCGGCCTACAAGACTGATTGCCTTTACCTTCCGAGCGTCCTGGGGAGTGCAAAAAATTTTAACAAATCAAGGCATGGCCCTGAAATCCTAAACATACCTCCAACGCGGGGCCCCTCCCGGGGGGGGCTCCGGGGCAACTTCTAGGTGCCCAATAAGAAAACCTCACCTGTACTTAGAACCCCCCCAGAACGAATGGACGGTGCTAGCCACGACCTCTCCAATAAAACAAATCTCCCCATCACCATAAGGGTTGTATAAAATTCCACAGATTTCCAAGATCTCTTGCTGCCATGAATGGGAAAAAATTCTACAAAAGATTTTTTTTTAATTCTGCTGGTGTTTTTCTTTAGCTGTACCCCCTGCACCTCTCTGCCAAATATTACCACCCGATACCATACACAATGGATAGTCACTATAATTTTTGAGGGTCCCCTCACACTAAAATCTGGGAGCCACATCAGCCCCTGTAGCATTTTTTTATTTTACCCCATCCAATACTACAGATGTAACTTAAATGAAAGGGGTCCAGCATCTGCGGCAGACCTAAACCAGCAGGAAACGACATGACCCAATTCCGGGGGAAGAGCGAGCAACCAACGTTTTTCACCAGTAAACACCAAGGGGAATATAGCAAATAACCCCCACGCAACACGATGAAGAGTGAGGCAACGATAGGTTTAGGCTCTGATGCCACCCCGGGGGCGGGGAAAAAAACCTCCAGTGGGAAACCCGGGCATTATGGCTCCGGGGAATGCAGGGTTTGTGTGGTGTAAAAAAAGACAAGTTTCGCATGTAAGCATGTACATAAGCCCCATGGGGTACTTCAGGAAAAACTTTACTGGGGGGGGGCGAGAATCAACTGGTTTGGGCCCCCAAAAATCATCCCCACTGGGGGGCCCAAAGAGTAATCTCCACGGTGGACCCCAAGAAGAACCCACTTTTGGCCCCCAAGAATAAACTCCATTGGGGGGCCCCCAAAATCAACTCCACTGGGGGGGCCCCAAAATCAACTTACGGGGGGGCTCCAAGAATCAACTCTTTTTGGTGGGCCCAATAAAAATTTTTCTGGGGGGCCCCAAAAATATCACACTGGGGGCCCTAAAAATTTAAAACCTCCACTAGGGGGCCCCAAAGAATAGCTCCCCCAGGGGGGCCCCGAAACATCCCACGGGGCCCCAAATCGCCCACTGGGGGGGACCCCAAAAAATCCCCCACTGGGCCCCCAAGTGATCTCCACTGGTGCCCCAAAATCAACTCCATTTGGGGGCCCCCAAAACAGCCCACGGGTGGCCCCAAGTCTACCCCAAAGGTGGGTACCAAGAATCAGCTCTAGGGGGCCCCAAAAAACAACCCCACTGGTGGCCCCAAAAAACACCCCAAACTGATGGGGCCCCAAAGAACAACCCCACTGGGGCCCCAAGAATCATCTCCATGGTGGCCCAAGAATCAACTCCATGGGGGCCCCCAAGAACATTCCACGGTGGGCCCAAGAAAACTCCACTGGGGGCCCAAAATCAACTCCACTGGTGGCCCCAAAATCTCTCCACTGTGGGGCCCAAAAACAACTCCACAGGGGGCCCAAAGAATCATCTTCACGGGTGGGCCCAAAATCAACTCTTTTGGTTGCCCCAAGAACAACTCCATGGGGGCCCCAAAAAATCTTCCCCCAACTGATGGGGTCCAAAAAATAAAACTCCAGGGGGGGGCCCCTAAAAATCATCTCCACTGTTCTCCAAGAATAAACTCCATGGGGCCCCAAGAATATCCCCACTGGTACCCCAAGAATCAACTTCACTGGTGGGCCCCTAGAATCATCCCCATGGGGCCCCAAAAATCCCCCCACTGGTGGCCCCAAAAATCAACCCAGGGTGGCCCATAGAATCATTCCACGGTGGCCAAGAATCAACCCCACGGGTGCCCCAAAATAACTCCACGGGTCCCCCAAAAAATCAGCTCCACTGGGGGCCCCAAGAATCACTCCACTTGGCCCCCAAAGAATCGCTCCATGTGGCCCCAAAAAATCAGCCCATGGTAGCCCCCAAAAATCACCCACTGGGGCCCAAAAAAATCATCTCCACGTGGCCCCAAAAAAATCACCCACTGTGGCCCCAAGAATAACTCCCGAGGGGCCCCCAAAAAAACAACTCCACGGGTGCCCCAAAATCAACCCCACTGGGGGGCCCCAAGAATCAACACAATGTGGGCCCCGGAAATTAAAAAGGGTTTTTGCCATGATCAAATTTTTAACCTCCTGTATGCAGCTCTCACCTGTGTCTAGAAAAGGGGGTTGATTTTTTTAATTGATATCCCCCTTACCCCCGGGATGACTCCCCCGCCTTTTCCTTTTTTCTAGCAAGAAAGGTCTGTTTTGTAAACTTGTGAGAGCTGGGGGGAAAGTTTTGCCTCCAGAAAAGGGGTCCTGGGTTCCAATCCCTAAAGAACCAAACCGTGGATTTTTTTCTCTTTATCAATGCACCAACCCATGAGGTTTCTTTTTATTTTTTGCACTTTTAACTAATTACTAAGTTAAAGGACGAGGAAGTGACATACCTGTCGTTTGAACACTCATTTCTGCCTAGAGGGGAGGCATGTCTGAGCATGTGCGACCAGGACAAAAAGGGGGTCTCAGCCTTGGCTATCCCCTGGAGTGACATTTTAAAAATGAAAAACTAAAGGGGAGCTAAAACAAAAACGGTGCGAATTTTTAATAATAATGAATAAAGAAAAAATTTGTTAATTTTTTTACAAACTTTCCCCATCAATTTTATTTGTGGGAAAACCCCTTTAAAACTCCATGGTTG
The DNA here is from genome assembly GCA_025379985.1 of Phyllomedusa bahiana. NCBI lineage: Eukaryota > Metazoa > Chordata > Amphibia > Anura > Hylidae > Phyllomedusa > Phyllomedusa bahiana. The sequence goes on from JAODAL010054653.1 coordinate 19,434, forward strand.
GCCCCCAAGAATCAAATCCACTGGGGGCCCCAAAAAAATCAAAAATCCCCTGGGGGGCCCCAAAATAAACTCCCACTGGGCACCCAAAACAACTCCACTGGTTGGGGCCCAAAAAAAAAACTTCCCCCTGGTGGACCCAAAACCCTTTCCCCTCGGGCCCCCAAGAATAAATTCCCACTGGGGGGCCCCAAAGAATAAAACTCCATGGGGGCCCAAGAATCAACCCCACTGGGGGCCCCCAAAGAATAAACTCCCGGTGGGATTTTTTAGAGCTCATAGCAATCAACCCCCCCCCCCCCCAAAATCCATTTCTTACTGTTTCTGAAAAAAAAATGCCAGGTTGGTTGCTTTTTGGCTCGGATTGGTTCCCGACTCGTTTTGGTTGCTATGACCTATGTTTGGGTTTTGCTATGAGCTCTGTTGGTTACTATAGCTTTGTTTGGGTTGCTATGATTTTCCTGATTGGTTGTTATGGCTCTTTTTCCTTTTCCCGGGAAGCCGTTGGGTTTTGCAATGGGTTTGGGATTATTTTACAAAGGGGCTCTGTTTTGGTTTTTTTTGCTTCTGTTTGGGTTTGCTAGGGGCTCTGATTTTTTTTCCGTGAGTTTGGTTGGTTCAAAGGGGCTCTGATTATTCCCTATGGGCTCATTTGGTTTGGGGCTGGGGCCTCTGTTGGTTCCCTTATGAGTTTGGTTTCTATGGGCTCTGATTGGTTCAAATGACTCTGTTTTTTGGTTTTTTTTTTTTGGCTATGGGCTCGATTGGTTGCTAAAGCTCTGTTTGGGTTTCTGTGAGCTCTGATTGGGTTTTCCTTTGAGCCCTGTTTGGGTTTTTGCTAGGGCTCTGTTTTAGTTACTATGGGCTTGATTGGTTGTAGGGGAAAAAAAGATAGTCTACTTTTTAGACGGGTTTTGATAAAGGGAGGCCCCTGGGTGCAGATTTTTAAACCTTTTTGGGGCGTGCTGTTGATCCCCGGCTATTGTGGAACTACAAGTCTCAGTGATGCACAAGAGCTGGAGAGGGAGCATTTGTTATCTACACAGTGCAATGAAAAAAAGTTCTGTTTCCCCCCCCGGGCCCTTTAAAATAAATCTGGATATTTTTTGTCCATCCCCCGCACCGTCTCTAAACCCGAAGAAAAACAAATTGCTGGTGGGAAACCAGAAAAGCCCGTGGGGCCATCACCCGAGCAGCCCCTTTACCCGACTTTTCCCCGCTAATCCCCCTTTATTTTTTAGATTTTTCCCGCAGACCCGTCCCAGGTCCGGGGAAGGAAAGGGTCCTTCTTCCACCCGATTGCTGATTTTGGGGTGAAATTTTCTGCAAAATGAAAATTTTGCATGGGGGAAAAGGGTTTTCCCGCGATCCATGGAGGTGGGGAAAACTGGGAAAAATTTTCTCCGATTTCTAAATAACCCCGGACTCGGCGCTGATGGGAAGATTTTCCCCCCGTTTTTTTTGATTTAATTTAAAAAAGGATTAAAAGAGCATCTGATTATCAATTACAAAAGGGGGCCTGGGGACTTCCTGGACCCGGGGGCCCAAAAAACTATTTTCCCTTGCTTCTGCAAAGGGGGAAAACCCCAAACCCGGAACCCCAAAAACCCCACGCTAAGGTCCCCCTGCGCTCTCTGACAAAAAGAAACGTCCCCTTTTAAAGTCCCCTCTTGTACTACAACCGGTTTCAGGGGAGTCATGGGAAATTTCCCCTCACTTAGGGCGACAAAGTATGAAAGGGATTTTTTCGCCCGTTTCTGGGGGAAACTGCTTGTTGGAGCCCGGGGTGCGAGTTAGGGGCACCTTCCCACTTTTTTGGTTGTGCCCCAACAGGGAAAGGGACGTGCAAGGGCCCCGGGGTGGGCTTCTGGGGCGGGCCCGGCGCATTCGAATCCTTCCCAGGATGTAAAGATCGCGGGGCGGGAAATGCGGCGCATTGGGAGCGCTCGCCACTTTCCGACAGGCCGACCCAGGGGAAGCTGGTTAAATTTGGGCCCCCCCCGGGGGGAAGTGAAGCGAGAACGTAAAATTAAGGGAAAATTAAAAGGACCCCCAAAAGAAATACATCTCAGCTCCTTCTCCGTGCGGGATGGGTATGATTCCAAAAAAAAAAAAGTTTTTTTTAGGTGTAAAACATTATCTAAAAAAAAGCTAAACCTTCTAAAAAAAATAAGTAAATAAAATCACTTTTTTTTTTTCTTTAAATTTCGTTACCCCCCCTAAATTACCTTGGGTAAACGAAAATAAAAAAATAAAAAAATGAAATTTTAAATTTAATTAATTTTATTAAATTTTTTTTTGTTCCCCCCTATTATTGTTCTTTTTTTATACAATCGGTACAAATTCTGGAGTATTTTATTTGATTTTTCGGCCCTTTAAAATTTTTTTTTATAGATTGCATTTGAAAAACCCCCAAAAACGTCGCTCGCTCCCCATTGGTCCAAAAACCCGGCCCCTTTTTAAATTTGCCAACACAAACGAACTCGCCTCATTTCTTTTCCCCCTAAAACCTATGAGAAGGGAGCTCACCCCCCTGATTTTGGGTAAGCAGGCGAGCCCCCTTTCCCCCCAACCAATACATACTAGAATATTTTTCCCCTAGACCCTAATAACTTTTTTGGGCGCCCTTTTATCCGCCCTTCTTGCTCCCCAAAATAGACCACTACATATGATTGTGGGTCATATTGGGGCCCGGGCTCAACCAACAGCCTTTTTTGCCTTTTACTGTATTTTGAATGTCCGCCTTTTTATTTTATTGGTCCATACTTCCAAGGTTTTAATGGGGCACTTCGCTCCCATTCGATTGGTTTTGGGTTTTTTCGACCAAGAGAAGAGCTTCCAAATTTTTAATTTCTGTATTTCCCGGCAATTCTCATAACCCAAATTTTCCTGATGTTTCGCCGGGCTCGGCACAAAGCGTTGTTTGGGGTTTTATGATGTCTGTTTAAAGAAGGGTTTTTGCTCTTTTTAAAGAAATGTTTTACCTTAATAAAAACTATTTATTTTTCCCAAACCCCGCCACAGGAGCTGAGATTTCAATGTCCCCATCATCCATAGAGTACAATGAGACAAAGTAACTCGCGCCCTTATTGGCCGGGTAGCCAAGGCCCCCCCCTAGCTCAACCAATCAGCCTTTTTTTTCTTTCCTTTTTTACTGTTTTTTAAATGTCCCCCGAAATTTGGTTTGGGAAAAAACTACCCATAAGGGGGAGAAATGGGGTTTAATGGGCGCCCTATTCGATTGGCTGGGGTTTTTGCCCGGGCCAATGGAAGAGCTTTTAGAATTTAAAATTTCTGTATTTCCCACAATTTTCCCAAAACACCAATTCGATGTAGCGCCGTTTTAAATTTTTGTTAGTGATTTTAGTTGTATGTTTATAGAAGGGGTTTTAGCTTTTTTTTTTCCCGATTAAAGTTTTACACCAAAAAAAAACGATTTTTTTGATTCATACTTTCCCTGCCGCAGGCGCTGAGAGCTGAATTGGAAATTTCTTGACGATCTTAAGATATTTTCCCCTTTTAATTTTTAAAGATCCACTTTTTTTACGCATTTATTTGGTTTTAGACAGCTTTTTATTTTTCACTTTAAATTCATTTTATTCATTTTAAAGAACAACTTTTTTTTTTTCTTCACTAAATTTTTTTAATATTTTTTATTTTTGAATTTTTGGAAAACATGTTTTGGGGAGTTCCCCTTTTGCGCCCCAAGTCCCAACCGGGGACTGCCCCCACACCACCTTTTTTGGGAAAGGGGCCGGCCAAGGGGGCTTTAAAAACCGCTTTTATGAGCGCAAACCTTTGGGGGGGCCAACTTCCCTGAGGGACCCTTTCCGTTTGAGCAATTCCCAAAACTTGAACCCAATTTCGCCCCAGATTCATAATGGGCGCCCCCTTTTCCCTACATGCAGGGGACCTTTAAAAGGGGGGTTTTCCAAAGCTTTTTTTAATAGGTCCCCAGTAAAAAAAACAAAAAAAATTTTACTCACCTTTCCCCTCCGTCCCCCGGGGTTTCCCGTGGGTCCCCCCCACCGGGGTTTTTTTGGTTTTTTTAAAACGGGCCCTCACTTCTGAAAGGGGAATATTTATGAATACTTAAAACCCAACTCTATGGGATTGTGCAGGGGGGTCCCCGCCCAAAGGGGGGCCCTTTCCCAAATCCCTTTTCCCCGGGTGACATTTTTCAAAGGGAAAAATTTTCCCTTTTTTTTAAAAAAACCCCCTTTTAAATAATTTTTAGGGGTCCATTTCAGGGCAAAATTTTTGGGCCCTTTTTGCCGTTTACCCCCCCTCTTATCTTGCATTGGCACATACAGAACATTGTCAAAACTGCCTTGAGGGGGCCCTTGGGCCCCCCTACAATTCCCTTTTAGATGGGAGGGAAGTTGCTTTTTAAAGGGTTAACCTGTGGGCATCTCCTGACAAAACCTTTGTTCCCTGGATATAAACTATGTCTACACATTTTTGTTTTAAAAAACCGTTGAAAATCCAATGAATGTTAACATCACGTAAACCCGATTTTTGGGGCGGGTTTTTACTAAAAACCGTGGGCTTTTTTTTGGGTTTGCCACCGGCCCAGTACATAGAACTCATAGAACTGTATAAAGGAAAACCAACGGAAGATGAAAAACCCAAAGAAAAATCCATTTCTGTGTAACTTTCAAACACGGATTTTCTAATTTGGGTCCCTGGGGCACGGGGTACCTTTTGGGTTTTTAAACGGGTTCTCAAAAAATGAATTCACTTTAAAATCTGACCCGAAACCAAAGCTGTGCATAAAATTTGGGTAACAATTCTGGGGCCCCCTTTCCTTTTTACAACCTGTGTTGTGCTGTTTCCCTCCTTTTAAAAAAATTTTTAAATGGGAATCTTCGTTGGGGGTTTTCCCTTTCCCGTTTTAATGAGGGGGGTCCCCCCCGCACAAACTGACTGTCACTTGATTGGCGCAAATCTAAGCCCAAAAACCCACAAAATTGGGTCCCGGAAACCCTTTAAAACCCTGGTCGTTCTTCGCGGGAAAACATACCCGGGGCAGTGTAGAGCCCCAAAAACCCCCCCAAAGT
>JAODAL010054654.1:0-24488 GCA_025379985.1 Phyllomedusa bahiana
CAAGCCATCCAACCCATTGATTCCACTGTATCCATAGTATTGACAGCTATTTATTATTTCTGCTAGATCCTTTTTCTTGGTGTAAGTAAACCCTTTCCTTCTTTTTTGTAATCCCTTTTTGCCAATTTTTAAGATACTCTTTTGTACCCTCGTTTTGTTTTATCATTTATTTTTTGCATTTTTTCAACGTAGCCTCTTTTCCGAACAGAGCGACGGGCCGATGTATTCCCCTTTGGGTATTGCCGGGAAATTTGGGGCGCATGATAGTTTGACATGTAATATTTTTCCTATCCGTTTCTTTAAGACATTTTTGGGTTTCCCAAAAACGGCCCCTTGTTTTATTATCATACATCCAAATAATGTATTGTTTGTGTGCCCTTAGTGATAAAAATTTCAATGGAGGCATGTTCTCATTAATGTTTTTTTAAAAAGGTATTAAGCTGTGGCCCGTCCCACCCAAAGGATGAATACGTCCCCACATATCTATTATACAGTTTTAAATTTTGGAAAAATTCGATTTTGAAAAAAATTTTTTTCTAATGCGACATGAATAGGTTAGAAAAAACTTTCCTATGGGGACCCACGAAGTCCCTTGTAATTGTAAATAAAAAATGTCCCCAAAAGCGAAATATTTGTTTTTTAAGAAAATTTAAAGGAGCGATAATGAAAAATATTTGTTATTGCTCATGTTGGTCTTCTTTTTAAAGCTTCCTCCTTTTGACAGACCTTCATTAATGGGTATGCGGGTAAACAATGATTAAATGTCCAGTTGCAAGGAAGGAACACAGTACAATCAATATCTGCGATATTACGCAGGAATTGGCCTGTGCCCATTAAATTTTGGGGATTCCCCTAACCAGTTTTGTAGATAGAACGAAAATTTTGCAATGGCCCAAAGATTGAATTGACCCCGACACAGGGGACCCGGGGCAACTCAATCGATTTGTGCAGTTTAGGCCCAAAATACAAAATTGGTGTTCTGGGGTCATTGTTTATTAAAGCATTTTTTTCTTGTTCGTGTTTAACCCTCTATGTGTCTTCCTGTACCACTATTCTATATTTATTGAACTCTTGGGGGTCCATTCAGTTTGCAAAGTTGGACGGCAATTGCTTGTTGGCCTCACCAATATGGAGCAAAGAAAAAAAAATTGTAAACCAAATTCAGTAAAGATAAAAAGGCTGCATTGAACAACTTAAAATGACCCTGAAAAAATTTAAAAAAAAAATCAAAAAAGGGGGAAAGTACTGAAATCATGAATAAAACCAATATTTGGATGAGGCCAAAAAAGGAAATTTGGGCCAAAATTCCAAACATAACGAAAAATGAAGCTTCAAACTCGCACATGGCGGGCGCTCGGTCCTCAGCTTATTCTCCCGTATGACGAGAGACTGGTTTTGCTTTTCATTCTGAAAAGTACTTGCATTTTACTCCTTACAGGACTGTCGAAATTTTATATGTTATTTGATTAAAGCAATTGAAATTTTAAAGGGTTTTGGCATTGCTATATAAGGGATTACTGAGAGGTGGAAGCTCAGAAAACCCAAAATTGGCTGAAAGGAACACCTCAATTACCACACATGTGTTTTTTCGTTTGCTGGTTTTCTGCTGTGACTTTCCCCTTGATTCTGGGGGTGGTTTTTCACTTCCTCAGCTGTCCACACTGAAAACGTTAATCCCTACCAGGACTTGCCCAGGTGTCTGATCTCACTGGCGCTTTATAAGGCAGCTTCTTCCAGCATCTGGGCCCCGAGTATTTTGTCACAGGGGGTGCACCCTTCTCTAGCCCTCCGTGTACTGTGACTTGTTTCGTACTGGGAAACCTAATTCTATATTCCCCCTGGTTTGGGCGAATAGAGAATTTAACAAATCTTTTTTACTTAACTAACAATGTGTTTTGTGATTCTACATGGTCCTGATGAAGTCCCCAATACACAAAAACACATTGTCCTAGTGTTATGGCTAATAACCCCTTCTTTGAATTCCTATGTCGGGAATTTATACCACACCAGTGGGTTTACTGTGGTTTTTTTGGGTTTGTAAAATTTTAATTAGCCCGTTTTTTCATTTTAAACCCCAAAAGATTTGTAAAAAATATATGAAGCCGGGTCTCAGTAACAACAGTTACACAAAAACCGAACAGCTCCTCTATAAAACGCATAAGGGTGCCATGAAAAACTTTAGGGCTGCTACAGGGGGGGGTCGGGGGGGGGGGGGGGGGGGGGGGAAAGGGGGGGTGGGGGGGGGGGGGGGGGGGGGGGGGGGGGGGGGGGGGGGGGGGGGGGGGGGGGGGGGGGGGGGGGGGGGGGGGGTGGGGGGGGGGGGGGGGGGGGGGGGGGGGGGGGGGGGGGGGGGGGGGGGGGGGGGGGGGGGGGGGGGGGGGGGGGGGGGGGGGAAATGTTGAGTGTTTTGGGAAAAAGGGGAAAGGGCATGGGGAAAGGGGAGGGAAGGGGGTTGTAGTGTTTTTTTATTTTTATATGAATAAAGTGAGAGAGGGTGTTCACTTTTGGCCCCCCATCGATTTTCCCATGGGCGACAGCAGCGAGTGGTCAGGGGGGAATTTTACTTAACATTGGGCCAAAAAAGTGTTTTTTGACAGGATCAAAGCCCCTTTTTAAAATTTTTATTTTGGCTTGGACAGAGGGGCCCCGTTTGGGGTTAAAAGACTCGCTCACCAGAGAAAGCACTGAGGGTCGGAAGGGTGAAGGACAGAGAACACTTTTTAAAACAGCAAGACTATTTTCAAATTGAATTTGGGTTTTTGGATGACGCCGCACCCCCACTGCTGCCCCATAAAGTGACTGAGATGTGTTTTGGGGTTTTTTAATTCTGAACTTTTTAGACCAAGAAAGGGGGCATCTTCGAAAGTAAATGGGCTTTTTAAAGGGGGTTTTATCTTAATTTAAAAGGGCTTCAGAATAAGGGGGCAGTGAAAACAAGAAACTTTTCAATTGGGTGTCATTGTTTCACAGTCTGCTTATCTTCTTTTCTGTAAAACACTGTTCCCCAGTGCTGGTCGGATTCCCACCTCCTTTTTCATTTCATTGATGACGGCTCTACTAATTTACAGTCTGTCAGGTCCGGTTGTATTCACGAGAGCGTGCATTTCCAGCCTCTCGCACTCAGAATAAGGGGGCCGGCAACAATTTCACTCTGCCCAGCCAGCAGCTCAAGTAACACTACAGCTGTCTACAATCAGAAAACAAGCAGTAATTGTTGCCTCGGTATGTCTAAGGATCTGTGCTGTCTGGATGAGGTTCATAGGAAGATTGGAATTCAACTGTAAAAAACCTCCAGCTGTTGAGAGGAGAAGAGATCAGGGCTCTGCGTTCATAGAAGACTGTCTAGACTGAATGCAGGGTGTGCTATGTAAACTTACAGCTATTACCAATAAGATGCATAGGGAGAGAAACGACACAGTGGACATTTGCGACTCCAGACAGAGAGGTGGAAGAAGAGCACACTGACTCGAGAGCGAGCATGAACTGTGAAAGGGGGAGATGTCATCCCACTTCCGTAAGAAACCACCCAGCTGTGAGAGGAAGAAACGCCCTGGATTATGAAGAGCTGAGAAGTGAGAGTTACATGAGAACACACGAACTGTGAGCGATAAATCCCCTTTAAAAAGCCTTTTAAAGAGGTGCAATGAAAGTATTTAGTGCTAATTGTGTGAGCCCATTGGGAGATCATAGAAATTGGGCAGAAAGAATAAAAACAGAATTGAAACCAGAGTTGAAACTATAAGGTTAATCGATTCCAAATCTTTTTCTACAGTTGTACAATTTTCCATGACAACATAATGCAAGAAACCAAAGACACTAAAACTTCTTGAATATCACAGACACTTACATGGGCAATTGGAAAAATCCATCCCACAGACTCTATTACATACAAACAAGGCCCCAACTTCAAGGCTGCACTCAGCTCCTGCCAGACAGGACTATTTAACAATATTTTCTGTGTCAAAATCAATAAGCAATTAGTTATCTCTTACTCTGCCCCTGGTGCCCACTTCTATTGTACTCTTACCTCAATACAACACCCCTCCACACTCATCCCAACTTATACTGTGATGTTAAAAAATGAAAAAAACATTCCTTAATGTCAATATAGATATAAATCAAGCTTCGGATGACTACACAACCTGTTAATAATAAGACTGTGTAATATACCGTATTATCCCTTCCCCTGACATAGGACGTATGCATTACTCTGGGATTGTGCGGGAGCCGCAGCTCGATGCGACATGGGACAGCGGTAAAAGTACGCTGGTGCCGATATTGTATCACTCAGGTGGACTAACGCTTCATTATCGCAACTGTCTGGTTGCGATAATGAAGTCGCAGCAGGAGGAGAAAGCTCACACACACGTGCGCCAGCGATCTTCTGTGATGGTCCCGGGACGTGAAAGCCATTTCCTCGGGGGTACTGTGACTATCACCATGCCCAGCAAATGCATTGTGGGTGCATCGGAGACAGGCATTGTCATGGCAACCAGTACACAGTACTAGTACTGTGTACTGGCCTGCCTTCTAACAGCAATCTGATGACTGCTGTTAGAAAAAAAAAAAGGAAAAAAAGTATAAAAAAGTAAAAAAAAAAAGTTAAGTGAAAAAAAAAAGTAAACCAAAAAATAAATTCAAATACACGTTACACCGCCTTTTCATTTTAGAAACGTCAATCGACCCAAAAAGATGCAAAAATAATAAAGTACCCATATTTGGTATCGACACATGTGTAATGACCTGCCCTATAAATAGGTCACATTAATTAACCTGCTCAGTGAACACCGTAAAAAAATAAATAAAAAACAGTCACAGAAATGCGTTTTTTGTTCATCCCGCAGCACATAATATGGAATAATAACGCCGGGGGGAGATCAAAAAGCATAAACTCCAAAGTTGTACCAATTAAAACATCCATTCATCCCGCAAAAAAAACACAGCAATGTATACGAAAAAATAAAAAAGTTATGGCTCTCAGAATATAGCGATGCATAGATATTGTTTTACACAATAAAACTTTTTTTTTTTTTTTAAGTGCTTCAAAATAAAAAAAGATATAAGTTGGGTATCGCCGGGGTTAATTCGTATCGACAGAGAGGAAATCTAAATTGTCACGGATACTGGCGCGCTAGAGCTGGTAAAATAAAATAAAAAAACACTACTGGAAACTGCAGTATTTTCTTCACCTTTCCTTCCAAAAAATGGATTAAAATACTTGATCCAAAAAGTTTTGTCCCCCCAACAATGAGTATCAATAAAAAACGTCATTTCCATCCCGCAAAAAACAAGACCCAACACAGTCCGTACATTGAAAAGTAAAAAAGTTTGGCTCTAAAAGGCGAGCAGAAACGTGTTTTCCTGTAAATAAAATGTTTTTTTTGGTAAAGGCAGAAAACCTATAAAAAAAATAAAAAAGGGGGTACGTTTAATTTTTCACCGAGGATAAAACTAGCGTATTTATACCCACGGTGCCGAAAAAAAAATAAAATAAAAAACCACTCCCGGGAATGCGTATTTTGTTAAAAACCCCCAAAAAACCCTTTAAATAAAAAGTGAAAAAACTCATTGCCCCCCATATGGTCTAATAAAAACATAAAACTCATCCCAAAAAAAACAAGCCCATAATCAGCCGTACACAGAAAATAAAAAAGTATGGCTGCAGAATAGGACAACATAAAAAACACAATTTCTTATGACCTATTTCATTTGAAAAATTAATAAAACAAAAAAAACTAAAAAAAAATTTTGTCATTCAATTGTACCGCCCCCAAGAAAATTTTTTCCTGTCATTTACCCCTACGGCAAAACACTGTAAAAATGAAGCCCAAAAACAATGGCGAAACCGTCACCCCTCCCCCCCCCCATTTTCAGGGTCTAAGTAAAAAAGATGGGAAAGGGACACCCTAGATTAATCCCTCAGGTGTGTTTGGGCCAAAATGGGGGGACTTCTGGGAAAGGGTTTTCCCCTTTTTGGTACTTTGGGGGGTTTTTCAAAACACATACCCCACCCAAATTGCTTCCCAAAAACCAAAAAGCGCTCCCTCCCCTTTTACCCTGCCCTGCCCCAAACAGCGTTTAAAAACCCCCATGTAATATTGCCGAACGTAAAAAAATTTTTCTTAACAAAATTTGGGATCTTTTTTTTTTTTTTCAGAAATTCTTTAAAAATTCAACATTTTTAGCTAAAATGCAGATTGTTTTTAAAAAAAAATCATTTTCCCGCCTAAGCTAAAAAAAATTTGTGAAACACCCGTGGGGTCAAAATACTCAAAACCCCTTGAATTTTTATTTAAGGGGGGTTAGTTCCCAATATGGGGTTTTTTTAGGGGGGTTTATTAATTTTTTAGCACCTTAGGGTGTCCGCAAACCCCAAATGGCGCCCAAAAAAAAAATCATAATGAAAATGAGCCCCCGGTTTGGGGGGTGCTCTTCCTGTTCCCGGGGGTTGTGGTTGAGCCAAAAAGCGCACAGGGCCCCATAGGGGTATCCCTGAAACAGCAAATTGGGGAAAACAAAATTAAGTTGCATTTCCCCGATCACATCTACCGGCTTGTAATATGGCTGAAAAATTGAAAATCTGCAAAAAAAAAAGGGAAATTTTTAAATTTCACCTCCACTTTGTTTAAATTTTTGTGAAAAACCCCCAAAGGGGTAAAAAACTTCCCACATGCTGTTTTTAATACTTTAAGGGAGTGCCCCAACCTTTTTTCCCCAGGGGCCGGTTTGAAAGCATGACAATTTTTCCCGGCCCGTGGGGGCGGGGTTATTTTGGGGCGAGTTATGGAGGAGTTGGAGTTTAGAATCACACACAAAAAAAACCCCCCAAAAAGTGATAATTTCATTTAGGGGTATCGTATGGGTAACCATATTTTTAAGGAGACGATTGTCACTCTGTGGGTCGCATTATACATGTAAAAATATACATAGTAAAAAGCTCTGTCATTACGAGAAATGCCCCCCGTAATAAAAAAATAGCCCCCGTGTGATAATAATAGGCCCCAGTAGTGATAGTGATACATATTCTGCCCCATAGTGAAGTGAACATAGATAGCGCCCCCGTATGATAGTGATACAAAAACTCCCCCTAGTGATAGTGTACATGCTTGCCCCAGTAGTGATAGGGGTACATAGCATGCCCCCTATGATAGTGATACAAGCTGCCCCCCTAGTGTAGTGATACATAGCTGCCCCCCGATGATAGTATCAAGCTGTGCCCCAAAGTGATTTATACATATAGCTGCCCAAAGTGAAGGATTTAAATACTGCCCCCAAAAGAAGGGTCCCAAAATACTGCCCCAAGGAAGTGATACTAGCTGCCCCAGAAGGTAGTGAAAATAGCTCCCCCCGTTGAATGTGATACATAGCTCCCCAGAAATGATAGGATACATAGTGCCCCAAAGTGATAGTGAAAAATAGCTGCCCCCGGTGAAGTGCACATAGCTGCCCGAAATGAAGTGATAAATTAGCTGCCCCAGGTGAAGTGAAATAATAGCGCCCCAGTAGTATATAACAAGCTGCCCCATTTTGTAGTGATACATAGCTCCCCATTTGTGATGTGATCAAATAGCTGCCCCGCGTGTAGGATACATAGCCCGCCCCATAAATGAAATATACATACTGCCCCATAGTGTAGTGATACTAGCTGCCCCAGTAGTGTATGATTAGCTGCCCCGTAGTGAATGAAAAAAAAGTGCCCCAGTAGTGAATGATACAAAAAGCTGCCCCAGTAGTGATGTGATACATAGAAAAAGCTGCCCCCGTATGATAGTGCCCATAGATAAAACTCCCCAGTAATTGGGAAATGATCATAATAGCGCCCCAGTAATGAAGTGATAAAAATAGCTGCCCCAGTGTGATAGTGGATAATAAATTGCCCCAGTAGTAAGGGTAAAGCTCTCCCCCTAGTAATGAAAAATAGCCGGGCCCCGAGGATAGTGGTAATGGGTACGCCCCAGTATAGAAATAACTGCCCCAAAGTGATATGAAATAGTACTGCCCCCGAATGATAGGATACAAGATAGCTGCCCAGGTATATGATAAAACTCCCCAAAAAATGATATAGTAGCTGCCCCATTATATGATAATTAGTTTCCCCATATGGAAGTGATAAATAGTGCTGCCCCCTAGGGACCTGAAAAAGATACTGCCCCAAGTGAAAAATGATACATATAGCTGCCCCAGTAGTGACAGTGATATAGATAGCGCCCCGTATATAGGAACAATATTAGTGCCCCAGTATTTACAGTGATAATAATAGCTGCCCCAGAGTGATATTGATACATTTGCTGCCCCAGAATATGGAATAGCTGCCCCAAAGGATAGTGATAATAGACTGCCCCCGAATGAAGTGATAATAACTAGCTGCCCCGTATGATAGTGGAAAAAATAATAGCTCCCCCAGTTATGAAATAGGCCCGCCCCAGTATGAAGGAAATAGCTGCCCCTAGTATATGAAATGCTGCCCCAGTAGGAAGTGATAATTTTCCCCAGTATGAAGTGATAAAATACTGCCCAAAAAAAAATGTGAAGTGGAAAAACTGCCCCCATATAATGAAATAGCTGCCCCCGTATAATGAAATGCTCCCCCCGTAATGATAGTGGATACATAGCTGCCCCAGTAATATGAAATAGCTGCCCCAGTATATGAAATAGCTGCCCCAGTGTATGAATACTGCCCCAATAAAAAAGAAGCTGCCCCATAGTAAAAAGATTGCTGCCCCCGTAAAAGATAGATGCTGCCCCAGTATAAAGAAATAGCTCCCCATTTAATGATAATACTGCCCCTATAAAGATATAAAAAGCTGCCCCAGTATAATGTAGCTGCCCCAGTTAGTAAAGATAGAAAACTGCCCCCTAATAATGAGAGATGCTGCCCCATGTAAGAAGATAGCTGCCCCAGTAGTTGTTAATAGATACTGCCCCAGTAAAAGAAGATAGCGCCCCCGTATAAGAAGATAGCTGCCCCAGTATAATGGGAAAAAATACGCCCCAGTAGTATGATAATACTGCCCCAAAATAATGATAGATAGCTGCCCCCGTATAAGATAGATAGCTGCCCCAGTATAAGTAGATAGCGCCCCATATAATGTAGATGCTGCCCCCGGTTAAGAAGATACTCCCCAGTATAATAGAGATAGCTGCCCCGTAGTAAGAAGAAGCTCCCCAGTATAATGGAGATACTGCCCCAGTATAAAATAGATAGTGCCCCAGAATAATGAAAAAAGCTGCCCCCCGTAGTAAGTAGATAGCGCCCCCGAAAATGAAGTAGCTGCCCCATAATAATGAGAGATAGCTGCCGCAGTAATAATGAAGATGTCCCCAGTAATAAGAAATAGCTGCCCCAGTTATAATGAGAGATAGCTGCCCCCGTAATAATGAGAAAACTCCCCCGTAATATGAGAGAAACTGCCCCAGTAGTATGATAATAGCTCCCCCGTATAATGAAATGCTGCCCCAGTAATAAGAACATAGCTGCCCATAAAAATGTAATAGCGCCCCGATGATGATAGTAAAAGCTGCCCCAGTAAAAATGATAGTTGCCCCAGTAATAATGAGAGAAGCTGCCCCAGTAGATGAAGATACTGCCCCCCGTAGTAAAAAAGAAACTGCCCCCTATAAAGATAGATAGGCCCCATAGTAATGAAATGTGCCCCAATAGGCAGCCAGGACAAACAAAAGTAATAAGTCACTCACCTTTCCTGAATCCTCGGACGAGCTCCTCCTCTCAGCAGCCGACATCCGACAGCACCAAGTGGGGGGGTTGACGTCACTGTGCATCACACTCCCTGCGGCGCTCATCGTTGTAGATGCGGCGCTCACTGAGCGCCGCATCTACAACAATAGGGAAAGCAGGGACAGTAATGAACTGCCCCTGCTTTCTCTGTAATGCAGCCACACGATGTGCGCAGCTGCTATCTGTGCGCGGCCGGATTATAGCGGCCGTGCAGAGAAGATGCCGACTGCCCAGACTAAAGTCAGTGGGCGGTCGGCATCAGGTGCAGCCGGCTCCGCGGACCGGCAGGGGATGCGCTAAGGCACGGTGCCGGCGGTTGGGGACCCCTGCTTTAAGGGGTGTAGTTTCTTAGATGAGGTCAATGATGGGGGTATCTAATATACAGGCCAATCGAAATCACGTTAGAACTGGACTGGTTCCTAAAAAAAAAATGGATATTGCAAATTTTCTTGAAAATATGAAAATTACTACTAACTTTCTAAGCTTCCTAATATCACAAATAAAAAAAAGACATTTTAAAAAAAAGATGCCAGCCTACAGTAGACATATGGTAGATGCTAGTTATAAGCTATTTTGAGTGGAATAACTATCTTACACGCAGAAATTTTTGAAGTTGAAAAGGGAAAATTTTTCTAATTTTTCACGATACTTTGATATTTTTCACAAATAAACTAGGACTTTTTGAATCAAAATTTTTTACTATCTTAAAGCACAATGTGTCACGAGAAAAAAAATCTCTGAATCACATGGAAAGATAAAAGTGTCAAAAGTTTTCCGCTTTAAAGGGATAAGGGCAGATTTAAAAAAACGGGGCTCTGTCAGAGAGGCCAACACTGGCTCCGGCGGTAAGAAAAAATGCCTCATTCTTCCACTTATCAGACTCCTTTACTGTTCACTAACTTAGAAATCACTAAGGGAATCCACAGAGGAGACTGTGAGCTCAGCTAAGCAATAAGATTACAGCTGCTGATAGCAGTCTATGGAGAGGGGAGGAGAGGAGGATGAAGAAGCAGATGTCTAGAAGAAAGCCTACATACACACACAGAAGCAGCAGCCTGGAGGATATGAGACAGCAGTAAGGAGCAGTGTAAGCTGTGAATCCAGCACTATGGGGAGATAATACAATCACTATAAAGCCAGCACCATCTCTGTGTGTCTCCGTTTCCCCCCCCCAACATCCCCCTTTCCTCTACATGATTTATGGGGAGCGTACCTAATTCACAGAAAAGGGGGAAATGTAAATCCCCTCCCTGCTCTTAAATCAAATTAAATGAGTGAAAAGTAAAGAATTTTGGATTGGGGAAGGGAAGGATCTGAATGGGGAAAAAAAAAAATGCTTTGCTATAATATTATTTTTTTTCTATTTTTCCTTGAAAATTTTTTGATTTATAGAAATTGTTTTTAATGGAGGCCCAATTTATAAGACTTGTTTTTAGCATATCTTTCCCGGGAGTGTGAGCAGCTCGATCCTCCTTGGGACACATTGTAAGATCCTTGTGTTTTTGGGATACTTCAAGGCCTCCATGGAGAAATAGACGGGAGTCCTGACCCCTATAGGGAAGCTGAAAAACCCAACGACAATTTTATCCCCCAGACCCCCCCCAGGGTTTCTGATAATGCCCCAGCATTCCCTCCCATTAAGCTAAAAGATTTTTCCTAGGTGTTTTAATCCTTTACTGCCACAGACTTTTTGGCCCAAAGGACACGCCTTTTTTTTAATTGTATTTCACTTTATATAGGAATATTTTTTAATGCTTTGTTCATCAATGGATTTTGAAAAGGGTTTTTTCATAACTGTTGTACGAAACTTTTGGTAAATCAGTCTGTTTTTTGTTAAAAAAAATAAAAATGTGTGAAAATTATAAATTTTCAAATTTTTTAAGGGTTTTTGCTTGTAAGGGAGAAAATCATAAAACAAATGGTTAAAAAACTTATGTTGGCCTACAAAAAAAAGCTAACAAAACTTGGAAAATTACACACCATGATTTCATGGCAAAGAACAGGTTAAAACCGTTTCAATCGTCTAATTTATTATTTTTATTAACATTTTTTTTAAAAGCCCAATGATTCCATGGGCTGTACATTTGAGGGGGGTTCAAATACTTTAATGTAAAGTGAGTACAAAAATGACAATGAATACTTTAAAAACGGGTACAGAGGGGAGGGGGACCCTGCCCGCAAAGGCTTACAATCTCAGGAGGGGGGAAAGAGACGGAGGAGAGGGCAACATGTTTGGGGGGTAGTACTGGCAGCGGGTATTGTGGTTATGGCAATCCTGAAAGAGGGGGTTTTCGGTTGCTTTTGAAGCTGGTGAGAGTGGCAAAAAGTCTTGTTTTGGGGGCGTGCATTCCAAGGGGGGGAAAGCGCGAGAGAAGTCTTGGAGGGGTTTTGTGAGGGCTGATAAGAGGAAACAGAGAAGAAGGTCCGTGAGGAGGGGAGATTGCGTGGGGGGAGATTTTGGGAATTTTGGGGCAGAGATTATGGGGGGGGTCATGGGAGTTCTCAATGGCTTTTGTTTTGTTTAAGAGCGATAAACTAAAAGATGAACTGAACACCACTTTAGGGTGTCAACATTTTAAAAACATCCTTTTTATTATGACATTTGGAGTCTTTAAGTTTAGCGCATTCGAAATGTCCCAAAAAATTTGCAAATTTTTTTTTTAAAAAAGGGTACAGTTGAGGTTGACTTGTTTTTTGGGATGTATGTTAAAAATCCCATTAACACCCTATTAAAGAAAAAACACCAACCACACTTTAAAAGGGGGGTTTTGGGGAAACCAAAAACTCTTACATGTCTGAGCAAAAGGGAGATGAAACTTGAAAATTTTATTTTTTGGTTGGCAAATTTTTAATTTAATTTAATCATTTTTTTACTGAAAAGCATGAAGTATTAACAGCGGAACAGAACTCAAAGAAAAATAGAAATATCCCACCAGTGGCCCTAGTGTGGTGTTTTAAGGGGTTGTCCACCTAGTAAAAAGTTGTTTAAAAAAATCCAGGGACCCCCAAAAAATTAAAAAAAAAAGCTGTTCACCTTTCCCGGGCCCCCGATTTTCATTTAGTGGTGTAAAAGGATTTAACCCCTTTTAGTAATGGGGCCCGAAAAAAATAATTAATTTTTCCAATATTGGTTTTACAAAATTAGTTTTTTTTTTCACACAGAAAAATGGAGAGAAATTATCCTAAAATTGGTTGTAACAAAACCCCATACATGGGGGTGAACTATTGTTTGGGCACATGGAGGGGTAGAAGGGAAGGGGGCACTATTAGGCTTTTAGAGAAAATTTTGTAGAATGGTTATTTTATCACATGTGTGGGTCCCGGGGGGACAATAAATGGAAGATCTAAGAACTGAACCTATTTGGAAACTAACCCCTTTAGGGGATTCATCCCGGTGTAAATAGTAAGTAGTTTTTTTTGGGGGGGTACCGGGGTTTGAATTTTTTTTTTTTTTTTCTAAAAATTTGGGGTTGGGGCACTGAGGGCAAACAGTGGTTATTAAAGGGGTAAATAAAATGAAAAAACCCATAGATGTGGGGAAAAACTTTTAAAAAATCCTTTTGCAAGGTCAGGGTTTGGGGGGGAGGTGTTGTACGATAATAGGTTTTTAGTTATTCTCCTTTTTTTGGGTCTTTTCCCTTTTTTAGTTTGGGAAAAATTTTTAGGAACTTTGTCTTTTCCAATGTTTTGGGGGCCCTCTATGGGAAAAAAATTTTTTCTATTTTGCCCTAGGCAAACTTAAACTTATCAGTTTTTATCTATTATCGGTCGGGCCCTAAGCCTTTATAAAGGCCCGGTGGGCGAAACTGCGGCGAGGGCAGAAAGAGTTTTAAATTTTGATCCTCACCTCTGTCTAAAGTGTCACCCGCTGCGAGGTGTACAAGGGGGGGGCCCTTTTTGTTCTGTTCTATGAGATTTGGGGCGACTGCCCAAGAGTTGGCTTGGGATCCCTTACTGGGGCTGTACTTTGCTATAATTAAGGGTCTCCCGTTAAAAGGTGGGGCTCCACCAGACTTGATGATAGAAAGGGAGTTATTCCCTCTTTCAGAAGCAAGGGTTAAATGATGAGGATAGAGATCAGGTTTTTAATAGTGTGTTTAGAGGTTAAGAGTTAGATATAATAAAAGTTACGTTTAGTGTTTAATAGATAGAGAACTGATAGAGTTTAAGTTTGCCTATGGCAAAATAGTAAATATAGTGATCAAAAGTCACTCTTAGTTCTCTTGCGAGATTCCCAATTTTTTGGAGATTATGTGTCATCTATGGAAATGCACTTCTCATGATGGATAGTCGGGGAAATTTGGTGCAAAAATGATCAAGGACCGGTCTTATTATAAATAGGCAATTATATGAGGGGTCATCTCTCTTGTAGGGGGAGGCGCTGTGATTATCATTATTTACTGCATGGTTGTGTCCAGGATGTGACCATGTTGGAAATGCAGCTGTAATAATTGTCCGCGCTCTACTTCTGGGAAAACGAAAAAGAAGAAAAATTCTTCATCCTCAAAAAAAAAAGTGCTTCACTATTGCCTTTCAGCGCTACAGGTCAGCTTATAGCTAGCTACGAGCCGACCGCCTCAGAGAATGAGCAAGGTGGTGGTTACAACTGTTCCTCCAATTATGGGAGATACAAATATAGCTTGGCAGATGTGCTCGCAAGTCGACCTGCAGCGCTAAGCGAGTTATAGTGGAACACCCCTCTAAGGATGAAGCATTTTTCTTTTTTACATTTTTGTGCTCTGTGGGAGGAGTTGTACTTCTTAAAAAATGCAAGAATTAAAAGTTACATTTTCTGCTTCTGATTAGTTTTCTGATAATTCAGTTAAAAGAGGCTTCGTTTCTATATTCAGTGATTTGTCTATAAGCCGACCTGCAGCACAGAGAAGCAATAGCGGAGCTCCCCTTTATGAGAGCGGAGAACAATATAAAGGGTTTCTTATGTTTTGATGTAAATAATATCCCACATATAGTCATTAGAAAATGATACATTATCCCATGGTGCAGTGCGTGGGCTTATGGAGCATTGAGCTGCTATATACATATATATACATTGTATGACTCATCCCAACTTACCTTCCAGATGACACATATGGTGGAGGTCCCCGGCCCCAGGGAAAAGACTTAACTAATTGGTGTAAAGCCCCCGGCAGTCAGAGCTTCTAATGTGTCAGTGACTGCTCTGGGCCTTACTCCTCATCTCTGTGTGAATTTCTATAACAACATCTGGGGGTTTGGTCTTCAGAGAGAAAGCAGATTCCCCGACACTGAAACTTCTTCTGTTCTGAGTCTTCTTTTTCATGTGCTCGATGCTTATTAGAAAACCAAAGTGAAGCCCTGACCAGACGCTTTTAGTGCGACCGAAATTAATATATAAAAACTATAAGATCCAAAACAGTCAGAAAGGAAAGAGATAATAACACACAAACCTCCTCCTGCTGGAAAGAAGCCGTGTGACCGAGCTGTGCTGCCAGGACCTGTGATGATGTCACATGGAGGGAGGAGTCATGTGACTGCTGTGTACTGCCAGGACCTGTGATGATGTCACATGGAGGGAGGAGTCATGTGACTGCTGTGTGCTGCCAGGACCTGTGATGATGTCACATGGAGGGAGGAGTCATGTACTGGGAACAGGATGCCTGTAGCTGAGCCGTGTGTGTGTAATGTGCCTGTAGCTATTATTATTATTATTATTTATTTTAGAGCGCCATTAATTCCAGGGCGCTGTACATTTAAAGGGAATTACATACATAACAAATATTGAACAAATACAATGGTGACAAAAATGACTAGTAGCTGAAACAGAGAGGAAAGAGGACCCTGCCCGCGAGGGCTTACAATCTACAAGGATGAAGGGGAGAGACAGAAGGTGTGGGGCAGCATGTTTGCGGGCCGGGTGTAGTGGTGGTGGGGTTAGTGTGGATTGTAGGCTACCTGAAGAGATGGGTTTTCAGGTTGCTTTTGAAACTGGTGAAAGTTGGGGAGAGTCTGATGTTTTGGGTTAATGAGTTCCAGAGTGTGGGTGAAGCACGGGAGAAGTTTGGAGACGGTTATGTGAGGAGATGATGAGAGGGGAGCAGAGGAGAAGGTCCTGTGAGGAGCGGAGATTGCGTGAGGGGAGGTATCTGGAATTAGGGCAGAGATGTATGGAGGGGAGAGGTTATGGAGAGCCTTGTAGGTCAGGGTTAGTAATTTGAACTGAATTCGTTGGGCAATGGGCAGCCAGTGAAGGGATTGGCAGTGGGGAGAGGCAGAGGAGTAGCGAGGAGAGAGGTGAATCAGACGGGCAGCAGAGTTAAGGATGGATTGGAGGGGAGCGAGGGTGCTAACTGGGAGGCCACAGAGAAGGATGTTGCAGTAGTCAAGGCGGGAGATGACGAGGGCGTGGACTAGCGTTTTAGTAGTGTCAGAGTTGAGGACTGGGCGGATGCGTGAAATATTTTTCAGGTGGAGGCGGCAGGCAGAGGTGAGGGCTTGGATGTGTGGTTTGAAGGATAAAGAGGAGTCAAAGGTTATCCCAAGGGCAGCGGATTTGTGGAGCTGGTGGAGGGTTGGCCATTAACGTGAAGGAGATAGGTGGGGGGGGTAGAGAGGGACGGTAAAAGATGATAAATTCTGTTTTATTACATTTGTTTTAAGCGACGGGGGAAAAGGAGGAAAGGTGATGGGCATTTTGGATCGGGAGAAGGGTTTAATGTCGGACCGGAAATAAAGCGGGGTGTCTTTCGGGTACAGGTGGTAGTTAAAGCCATGGAGGTAGACCTGCCCCGCCCAAAAGAGTGTGCAGAAAAGGGGGAGGGGGGCCCGGGGACAGACCCCTGGGGGGACACCAACAAGAGGGGTGGGGGGGGAGGTGGGGCAGGAGTGGAAACTAAAATGTCCGTTCAGGGTATGAAAGAGACCAAGGGGGCCAGACCCGGATCCCCGAGGGAGGAGGGTTCGTACGGGGGAAAGGGGGCGAAGTGTCAAAGGCAGAGGACAGGTCTGGGGAAAGGAGGGGTAGTGGCGTGGGCTTTTTGCGTTACTAGGGCGTTTGGTGACCTTTTGGGTTGGGCAGTTTCAGTGGAGTGGTTTGGTCGGAAGCCTGTTGGAGGGGTAAGGAGAGATAGGAGGAAGGTGAGGAAATGAAGATAGCGTGCTGTGAGCCGCGTGTGTGTAACTGCCTTGCTGAGCCGTGTGTGGTTAACGTGCCCGTTTGTGGCCGTGTGTGTGTAATGTGTGTGTGAGCCCGGGGGTTTAAGTGCCGTACTGGCTTGTGTGTGTAATGTGTGTGTAGCTGAGCGGGTGTGTGTAATGTGTGTGTAGCTGGGTGTGTGTGTAAAGGGGCCTGTAGTGGCTGTGTGTGTGGTAAAGTGCGTTAGTGAGCTGTGGGTGTGTAATGTGTGGTACTGAGCTGTTTGTGTGTGTAAACGTGCCTGTAGCGAGCGTGTGTGGTGTTAATTGCCTGTATGGCCTGTGTGTGTAAGGTGCCCGAGTGAGTGTGTGGTTTTAAGGGGCCCGTACTGACCCCGGGGGTTGTAATGTGCCCTGTAGTGAGCCCTTTTTGTGTGTGTGTGTTTAGCTAGCCGGGTGTTGGTAAATGCCTGAGCTGAGCCTGGTGTGTGTAACGTGCGGTGCGGGCCTGTTGTGTAAAGTGCCTGTAGCTGAGCCGTGTGTGTTAAAGTGCTGTAGCTGAGCCGTGTGTGTGTTAAATGTGCCTTGGAGCCCTGTGTTGTAATGTGCCTGTGCTGAGCTGTGTGTTAATGTGGTTGAGCGGCCGTGGTGTTAATGTGCCTGTAGCTGAGCCCGGTGTTGTTGTTAAAGTCCTGAGCTGAGCTTGTTGTAATGTGTTGTAGCTGAGCCTGGTGTGTAAAGTGCCTGAGTAGCCCCTGTGTGTGTAATGTTGTGTTAGCGGGTTTGTGTAATAGTGTTTTAGCTGGCTGTGTGTGTAACGTGCCTGTAGTTGAGCTGTGTGTGTAATGTGTGTAGCTGAGCTGTGTGTGTAGTCTCCCTGTAAAATGCTGGTCTTCCCATCTCCACAGTTTGGTTTATCCACAGCATGTTCCCCTTCAGTTCCCCCCACACATTGGTGTTTTTTTGGGGTTTTATTTTGCTTTATAAATCAGGAAAATTCATCCCTTTTTTCCTATAGAAAGCCGGGGGAATGACCTGGATAAATTCCCCCGACCTCTCCATTTATTAAGGGGGAAAGTCACTCGTGTTTTAAATCCTTATTGTTCCCCATGTAATATCTGAATATCCGTCCCGGGTTTTTATATAGACTGCGCTCAATCACCATAACGGTTACATTTGCAGAGCTTGTTTTCATTGAGGGCTCCTTACTAAGTGGGGAAATAATTTAAAGACTCTTCTTGTAACATTGGGGGAGGACGGCTGTAAGGGTATTCGGTTTAGTCCCTACTGTAACAACCATAGTGGAATATGTGGATCCTCGGGGAACCCCATGGGGTAGATGGAGAGGGGGGGAAACCATGCAAGGGGGCCCCCCCCCCCCCCGCAAGGCCAAACAAATTCACGGGGGAACCCCCATCGCTACCCCCCAAACATTTTTTTAGGGGTCTTCAATGGGGGGGGGTTGCTGCCTTTTTGTTGGTTTATGCCTCTACCACCTTACAGGGGTTTAAAACAAGCTTGTACTGGAGCTGGGGGGCCTTCACTCCTTTAAGTTGGAGGTAGAACGGCCCTAAAAGAGGAAAATTAGTCTTGGTTCCCCCCGTTTCAGGTCCCCCTTTTTGATGGGAGGGAGCTTAAAAATTTTTTTATCAAAAATGTGAAATAAGAACCCTCAAAAATTTTTTTGTACCCAAAGTAGCAGAAATGTTTTTCCAAAATTTTATGTCCCTTTTTGATTTTTTTTTTGTTAATAGCGTGCTGGGGGTATTGGAATGTTTTATGTTTATTGTCCAAACCCCAGTGTGCACCTATGCTCATTTTGTTCAAAAAAAATCTTTTGGATGTGCAAGTCTAAATATTGTTGTTGGTTTGGGTGACCCTAAAGTGGTATTCCCGGGACAAAAAAAGTGGGGAAAATGGAAAAACAGATCAGGCATGGTGCAGGCCCAAAGCCAGGTGCCCCAAAGGCAGGTAGCAGGTAGAAAGGGGTCCCCAGGCAGGAAACGGGGAGGAAACAAAGCGGATACAGCAGAAACATGATAGCAGGGGTGGGAAAAAATAAACCACGAAGTTAATCTGTGAGGGGAACAAAGGGCAAAAAAATAAGTCTTTGGGCCCCTTTCCCCCGTTATAAAAGGGTTTTTTTTTTGCCTTTGTTTTTTCCCCTCACTATGATGTAACTTCTGTGGTTTATTTTTTTTTTTCTTTGGTGAGTCAATTTTGGATAAAACGCATATGGGGCCACCTTTTTTTTTTTCACAGGTTGTAATTTTGTCGGGGAAGGGCTACTTGGGGGGGTCGCCTTTTCGAGGATCTGCCCCATGAGGGTCGTTTTTGACGGGGGTTTTTTTGGGTGAGAATTATTTTTCTATTGTCTTCCCAGACTTTTGTCCCCCTTTTTGGGGTGAACTAATGGATCATAATTGACCCTAAAGGACTTGGTGAAAATCCCACCCCTTGTTGGCCCAGAGGGACATATTTGATGAATGACAAAATGGTTGTTGAGCTTGTTACTTTGACCCAGGTTTATTTTTTTTATTTGAGGATTTTTTTGGATTTTAAGTAATTGTTTTTTAAAAAGAAGTTTTTTAATTTTTCCCTTGGAGATTAATTTTCTTATCCCGTGATTTTGTTTATGGTTATAAGTAGAGATGGGGAAAACCCAAAAAAGTTTGGTTTGGGGTGAAATCAAATTTTGAGCAGTTGGGTTTTTTAAAGTTCAAGGGGAAAACCAAAATTTTCCCTGGGTTTAAAATTAAGCCAGGGAAAAAGGGAAGGGAAACAAGGTTTAAATTTTTATAAAATTTATTATAGGGGGGAGAAAAGGAAGCCGGTAAAATTAACCCTTTTCCTTAAGGGGAAGGGTACAGGGGGAAAAAAATAGGGGAAAAAATTTTTTGGGTACTTTTGGGGCGGAGTAAAATTTGGGGGGCAGGAAAAACCGGGAAAATGGGGAAAACGGGCAAGGTTGGGTTTCCCCTCTCCCATTAGGAGGCAGTAATTGGGGGAAACAAAAAAAGGAAAGGGGGAAAAAACCCAAAGTTTGGTTCCACTACATTAGGAAGAAAGTACCATTTGTGGCAGCAGAAAGGGCCCAGGGGGAAAACATGGGGGTTTGGTTCGACTACATTGGGCAGAAGTACCATGGTGGCAGCGAGAACGGGCCCAATGGAGAACGGCGGGTTCTGGTTCCAAAATTTAGGCACAGTTACCATTGGTGGCGGGGGGGGAAGGGCACTTGGCAGGGGGAAACATAAAGGGTTCCCAGTTCCCTATTTTTGGGGGTGAAACCTTTGGTTTGGCAGGGGAAAACCCATAGGGGTTGGGGGGAAATGGGGGGTTCCCGGTTTGTTAAAAATTAGGCCCCAATTTACCATTGGGGGGGCAGCGGAAAATGGAAATGTTGAAAGTGCGTTTCCCATTTCCAAATTAGGCGTTCATTCCTTTGGCAGCAAAAAACCTGGAGGGGGGGAAAAACATGGGGGTTTCCCGGGTTTCAACTCCCATTTGGTGGCGGGTCCCTTTTGGTGGAAGCAAAACGGGAAAGGGGGAAACAGTGGGTTTTCCGGTTCGACTAGATTAGACCCCATACAGCGTAGTTTTGTGTTTAGGTGTGGGGAGAAAAAGAGCGCTTTTACTAAAACCCAACCCCAAAAAGCAAAAACCCTGAATTTTGGCATTGCCTGGCTTTTGGGCCCTTTTAAAAATTGTTGACTTTCTCCCGGCTGGAGACAGATGGGTTTTGCCTGTCGGGCCCCGGTATTTTCCCCAATATCGATGCTGAGAGGATTTATTTGCAAAATTGTTTTAAAAGTCCCCCTGGCCGTCAAGTTGAAGAAAAGTTTTCCATGCTTTGGCTGAATCTGTGTTCCCCCAAATTTCCCATCTCTTTGGGGGATGGGAAGAGCCCAAATCCCCAAACCCTAAAACTGGAAAGTAAAAACGGGGCCAAAGGAAGGAAAACCGGGGCTGTTCTAAAATTAAATTTGTCTTGGGGGCCCGTAATCAAGGAAAAAGAGCTGTGGAGGGGTCGTTTTATACTGAGACCAAAGAACGGGGTTTTGCTAAAAATTTTGGGCCAGGGCAGGGGGATATGGGGAAAACGGGGGGAAAAATCCCCTTTGCACCTTTAGATGGGTTTAAAAATTTCCATGTGGCACATATCTGAACTGGTTCGGCAAAAAATTTTAAAGCGTCCCGGGGTTTCTGTTTTTGGAAGGATCGGGGTCTTAGCTCGGGGGAAATTTTGGGGGGGGTTTGTTCCGGGGCCCAAAATGGCACTGGGGATGGCCCCCTTGCCCGCGGGGACCTTTTGGGTTTATTATTTTTAGGGAACAAATGTTAGGACTCTGCGGCAGGGGGCCCCGCAGTGATGGAGGAGGAGGACACAGAGCGGGTTTCCCCAGAGGATGTAAAAGGGCCCGGGCCTGTTTCACATTTGGGTATAGGTCTTTATAGGGGGGTGGTTTGAGGGTGGGGCCCCAGGACCAGTTGGTCACAGGTAGAGGCATGGGGCTAGAAGGCTTTTTGGTTTTTTTGGGTTTTCGGGGATGAGGAAGTGGAGGAGAATTAGGAGGGGGGGGGGGGGAACCCACCTTCAGTGGTAAGGGGTTTGGGCCCACGATTTTTGGGGGAGGAGGAAGATCCCCCTTTGTGGCCCCCTTTAACCCCAAACTTGGGAGATTCCCCACAGATTACATTGGGGGTGGTTTGCATGTACATTACGAACATTATCCCACAAACAAGGCAATAAAAATTGGGGAAACGATTACTGGGGGGCCAAACCTCCTTGGGTCCACGTTAAAAAACAAAAAAGGGGGCCCAATTTTCCCTTTCCCACAAAAAAATTGAAAAGCAAGGGAAATTTGGGAAATCGCGAGGAATTCCCCCCTGACATGTGAAGGGAAAATTGAGCCCCGTTTTAGTTTCTATATAAAGGGCGCAATGGGGGCTGGGTCCCGTTTTTCGGAAAAGGGCCCTTTCAATTCATTTTTTTATAAACTTGGTGAGTATTTCATCAGACCTTTTTTTATAGGGGCAATTTGGGATATTCAGGCTTTTTTGTATAAATTTTTGTCTATACTGATTTGGGTTGCGAAATTTTCCCCGTAATTGAGATAATTGTTTGGGCTGCGGTTTTTTCCCTTTTTTCTGTAATGGTATTGAAAAAGGGTTAATTAATATTGTTTTTCCTGTTTTTTATCCCCCCCGATTCCCAAAACAGTTAGGTCTTTTTTTCGGACATAATTTTTTGTTTTAGATTTGTATGGGCGAGGTTTTAATTTGTGTAAAATTTTTGTTTAAATTTTGTTAGTTGCCACATTTTTTTTTCACTATCCATGCTGTATTTTGGTGAAGCATCTTTTTTTCTTTAATTTTTTTGTGTACCTTTTTTTCTTTTTTTTAAATTGAAAAAAATTTTTTTGATGTGGGGTCATTATTTTCTTGGGCATTTTTTTATGTGTTTAAATTTTTCAGTTACATATAGATTTAAGGGGCATTATAAAAAAAACTGTCAAAAGCCTAATTTTGGCACCAGACTGGGGCTTGGGTACACATGGGAAAAAAAATTAAATTGCATTAAAAATAGTTTTTATGGGGCGCTGTTTTAAAATTTTTTTTATTTGATTTGGAATTGGTCAACTATCCCTTTTCAATGGGTTCCCCTTTTTTGGTGTTTCTAGACATATTTTTCATACGAAAATGGTCTTTGGTTGAATTTTAGAAAAGGGAAAAGAAAAAAAGCTCAAGGGAAACGATTCGCCCCATTTGGGGGTTTCCCGTTTCCAGTTGGATGCGCGGTTTTTTTAAAATGAATAAAATTTTAAACTGGAATCCCCTTATTGAATTGAAACAAACTAAATATTTAGTGATCTTTGGACATAAAAAAGTAATGTTTCCCACAGAATAGGGGGTCGCTTTCCCCCAAGATCCATTTAAGAAAACATGGACATTAAAAAAAAAAAACCCTGGGAGACGTGTGAAATTTTTGGGTTATGAAAACTGATCTTTAGATTAGCCGAAACAATGATCAAAGTCCTTGATTGCGGCAGGGGCGTCCCGCGTGACTCTACCCAAACCCAGACGGGAGCAAAAAACAAAGGGGGCAGGGAAAAAAAACAAGGAGGCGCTGCTACCGGCTAATTGAAGATCACCAAAGGAAAAATATCATGGTTTAAATTTATCAGCTAAAGTGTTGACTCAAGTCGATTCTGTTTTTACTTGGTTTTTTTTGCCCCAAAATAGACATTTTTATTTTTTTCGCCTATGGATTGAACCCCTTCATAGGAAGTCCCGGGAGAAAACATTTTTTTATTATTTATGATTTTCTAATAAAATTCTGATTAATGGGGTTTATTTTCCCCGTTAATTTTTCTTCCCTTCCGTGGGCCTCTGTGATTCATTACCCCTTTTTTGCACCAATTTTTTGAACGGTGGCTTTACAAAACTTCAACTTGATCTAATTTGATTTTTCACACTTCAGGTCTTTTTCTTATTAATCCTTTTTTCCCCCTTTTTGAGAGATCGAGGGTGATCGTTTTCAGGAGTTAGTTGAAAAGGTTTTACAAAGCAAAAAAAAACTAACTTATTAAAAAACCAAAAGTTGCTTGAAATTCTTAGTAGATCCAGTATATAGTTATCGCAAGTGGATAAAGTGGAGGGTTGGTGGTTTTAGTTTGGATTCTTATGAAAATCTCAATTTACAGTGTTAATGACCCCACCCCTTATTTCAGAAAAAGAGTTGAATTTTTGGGTCTGTATGGGTGTTTTGAAGGGGTGTTAACATTAAACAAGCGTTTTCTTCTGGAAAAATGTCGTAATTTAATTTCCCTTTCGAAAGTTCAAAAAAGATTTTTCCCCCCCCATTCCCCCCTTTGTTTGGGGGGTTTTCTTCTTTATCAAAAAATTGGGGTTGGGGGGGTTTGTTGCCTTTAAATTTAAAATTAATTTGGTATATCTGATGACATAAAAAAGTCCTCTCAGCCTTAAGGAGTATGTGGCAGTCGGGACTCCTTGGTTGCGGGGAGTGGTTTACTTTACATTATACGCAATGATTTTTTAGGGTTTGCTTTGTTTTGGTTTTTGGATTTATATTTATTTAGGAACTTTAAGTTTTTTTTTATTAAACTATTTCTTTCTTTTTAAGCTAATTACTTTATGTTTAAAAAAAAAATTTTTTTTAATTTTTTCTGGAGAAAAAAAAAATTTTTGGGTCTTAATTTTTTTTTTACGGTTTTGGAAATTAATTATTAAAATCATTAAAGGAAGCTAGTGGAGCCCCTTTTTTTTCCTTTCGAAATTTTGGAGGAATGCCTAGGCAGGCCAAAGAAAAACCAAAAGTCTTTGATTTTTGTTTCCAGTAAAATAATTGGGATTTTTATTATTTTTAATAAATTGAATTATTATTTTAAAAAAAAGGTGGTGGATTCATTTTTACCAAATCATTAATAAAATTTTAACAGTATTTATTGGTTTCTGGCTTCAAAAAGTTTTTGACAAAGGGTTTTAGTTGTTTTTAAAGATTGGGGAAAGTTCTTTATCCCTTTTTTACGTTTTGCAAAAAAAAAAATAAAAACCCGGGGTTTAAAATTTTTTGGAATGTTCAAAGTGCACATATTAGATGTATTTTTTGCAAAGTCCT
>JAODAL010054655.1:0-24486 GCA_025379985.1 Phyllomedusa bahiana
TTAAGGTTGTTTCTGGTGTGCTGACAAATAAACCGTTTTTTCACCAAATATATATTTTTTTTGGTAGCCTAATTCACAAGCAAGGCAATTACAACTGTATCTCTTGTTGGTGGGTAGAAAACACGCAAATTGTAACACGCTTAGTTTGTGCGGCTCATCTTGGCGAATTTACATCCAGGGGTTAATTAAGCGTTGTTTTGCTGGTGTGTCTGACAAAAATTAAACCGTCTTTTTCAACGCCAAATTATATATAATTTTTTTTGGTAGCCTAATTCACAAGCAAAGGCAAATTTTCAATGGTATCTCTTGTTGTTGTGGCGTAGAATACACGCAATTGTAAACACGCTACTAGTTTTTTGGGCTCAATTCTTTGGCGCATTTACATCCAGGGGTTAATTAAGCGTTGTTTTTGTCTGGTGTGCTGAAAAAATAAAACCGTTCTTTTTCAACGCCAAATATATATTATTTTTTTTTGGTTAGCCTAATTCACAAGCAAAGGCGAATTACAACTGTATCTCGTGTTGTGTGGGGTAGAAAACACGCAATTGTAACACGCTACTAGGTTGTGCGGCGCAATTCTTTGGCGCAATTTACATCCAGGGGTTAATTAAGCGGTGTTTTTGCTAGGTTGTGCTGACAAAATTAAACACCGTCATTTTTCAACGCCAATTATATATATATTTTTTTTGGTAGCCTGAATTTCACAAGCAAAAAGGCTAAATTTCAACTGGTATCTCTTGGTTGTTTGGCGTAGAACTAATTCACGCAATTGTAAAACCCTCGCTACTTGTTTTGTGGCCTGGCAAAAATTCGTTGTGCGTCATATATACATCCAGGGTTAATAAAGCGTTTGTTTTTGCTGGGTGTGCTGACATAAAATAATAACACGTCACTTTTTCAACTGCAAATATATATATATTTTTTTGGTAGACTATTTTCACAAGCAAAGGCTAAATACAACTGTATCTCTTTGTCTGTGTGAGCGTAGAAAACACGCAATTGTAACACGCTACTGTTTGTGCGGATTCAATTCTTGGGGCGCAATTTACAATCCAGGGCTAATTAAGCGTGTTTTGCTGGTGTGGCTGACAAAAATAAAAAACCGTCTTTTTCAACGACAAATATATTATATTTTTTTTGGTAGCCTATTTCTACATAGCAAAGGCAAAATTACAACTTGTATCCTCTTGTTGTGTGGGCGTAGAAAAAAAACACGCAATTGTAAACCCCGCTTCTAGGTTTTGTGCGCTCAATTCTTTGGCGCCCAATGTACATCAGGGAGTTAATTAAGCGTTGTTTTGGCTGGTGTTGTCTGTAAAAAATAAACCGTTCTTTTTCAACGCCACAAATATATATATTTTTTTTTGGTAGACTAAATTACAGCAAAAGGTAATTACAACTGTATTATCTTGTTGTGGATGTGGCGTAGGGGATAACACGCAAATGTTAACCCAGGTACTATTTTTTTCCTTTGGTTTTTTTTTTTTTTATTGTTTGTGGCGGCTTCAATTCGTTGGCAGCAATTTTACAGCAAGGGGTTATTTAAGCGTTTGTTTTTGCTGGTGTGCTGAACAAAAATTTTAAACGTACTTTTTCAAACGCCAAATACTATATTATAATTTTTTTGGTAGCACTAATTCACAAGCAAGGCTTAATTACACTGTAATATCTTTGTTTGTCTGGTGTAGGAAACACGCCTATTGTAAACACGCTATAGATTTTGTGCGGCTCATTTCTTTGGCGCATTACATCAAGGGGTTAATTAAGCGTTGTTTTGCTGGTGTGCTGAAAAAATAACGTTTTCTTTTTTCAACGCCAAAACTATATTTATTTTTTTTTGGTAGGCATAATTCACAAAGCATAGGCAAATTACAAACTGTATCTCTGTTGTGTTTGGCGTAGAAAACAGCAATTGTAACATGCTTACTAGTTGCGGGCTCAATTTCATCTTTGGCGCAAATTTTTCTATCCAGGGGTTAATTTATGCAGTTTGTTTTTGCTGGTGTTGTGACAAAAATAAAACCGTCCTTTTTCAACGCCAATTATATATTATTTTTTTTTGGTAGCCTTATTCACAAGCAAAGGAAAATTACAAACTGTATTTTTTTCTTGTTGTTGTTGGCGTAGGAAAAACACGCAATTGTAACACGCTTGAACTAGTTTGTGCGGCTCAATTCTTTGGCCGCAATTTACTCCCAGGGGGTTAATTAAGCGTTGTTTTGCTGGTGTGACTGGACAAAAATAATACCGTCTTTTTCAAACGCCAAATATATATATATTTTTTTTTGGTAGACTAATTCACACAAGCCAAGGGGCTTACTAATTACACTACTGTAATCTCTTGTTTGTGTGGCGTTAGGGAAAACACGGCCAATTGTAACTCGCTACTAGTTTTGTGCGGGCTAAATTTCTTTGGCGCAACTTTACTCCAGGGGTTAATTAAGCGTTGTGTTTTTGCTGTGCTGTGTTTGATGACAAAAAATTAAAAACGTCCTTTTTCAACCGCATAATATATATATATTTTTTGGTAGCACTATTTCCAAGCAAAGGTCTTAAGTACCAACCTGTATCTCTAGTTGTGTGGCCGTAGAAAACCACGCAATTGTAACACGGCATACTTAGTTTGTGCGGCTCAATTCTTGGCGCCAATTTACATTCAGGGGTTAATTAGCGTTGGTTTTGCGGGATGTTGCTGACATAAAATAAACCGTCTTTTTCCAACGCCAATATATTATATTTTTTTTTTTTGGTTTAGCCTTCACATCCAACAACGCAAAGGCAAATTAACACTGTTACTCTCTTGTTGTGTTGCGTTAGAAAAACCGCAATTGTAACACGTACTAGGTTTGTGCGGGCTCAATTCTTTGCGCAATTTTATCAGGGGTTAATTAAGCGTTGTTTTTGCTGGCGTGTGCTGACAAAAATAAACGTGTTTTTCAACGCCAAATATATATTTTTTTTATTTGGTGTGCCTAATTCACCAAGCAAAGGCAAATTACTACTGTATTCTCTTGTTGTGTGGCGTAGAAAAAACACGCAATTGTAACACGGCTTCGTAGTTTGTGCGGCTCAATTCTTTGGCGCATTTAAATCCAGGGGATTAATTAAGCGTTTGGTTTTGCTGGTGTGCTGACATATATAAACACGTTCTTGTTTCTAACGCCACAATATATATTTATATTTTTTTTGGTAGCCTAATTCACAAGCAAAGGATAATTAACAAAACTGTATTTACGTGTTTGTGTGGCGTAGAAACACGCAATTGTAACACGCTACTAGTTTGTGCGGCTCAATTCTTTATGGGCATTGTTAACATCCAGGGGTTAATTAGGCGTTTGTTTTGCTGGTTGTGCTGGGCACAAAATATAAAACGTCTCTTTTCAAAGCCAATTTATATAGATATTTTTTTGGATAGCTTATTTCAAGCAAAATGGCTAATTACAACTGGATCTCTTGTTGTGTTGGCGTAGAAAAACACCGGCAATTGTAACACGCTACAAAGCTACTTCGTTGTGCGGGGCTCAATTCTTTGGGCGCAATTTACATCCAGGGGTTAAATTAAGCGTTTGTTTTGCTGGCGTCGGTGGCTGACAAAAAATAAACTCGTCTTTTTCAACGCCCAAATATTATATATATTTTTGTTTGGTTAGCCTATTCCAAAAGCAAAAGGTATTTACAACTGTATCTCTTGTTGTTTGTGGCGTAGGTTAGAAAACACGCAATTTGTAACACGCTAACAAAAGCTTAATAGTTTGTGCGGGCTCAATTCTTGGCGCAATTTACATCCAGGGGGTTAATTAAGCGTTGTTTTTGTGGTGTGCTGACAAAAATTAAAAACCGGTTCTTTTTCACGCAAATATATATATATTTTCTTTTGGTAGCCTATCCACAAGGCAAAGGGCCAAATTTACAAAGTAATTATTGTTGTGTGGGCGTTTTGAAACACCACGCAATGTAAACACGCTACTAGTTTGTGCGCTCAATTCTTTGGCGGCGACAATTTACATCAGGGGTTAATTTAAGCGGTTGTTTGGCTGGTCTTTTGTGCTTACAAAATTTAAAAACCGGTCTTTTTCAAATCGGCCAAAAATATATATTTTTTTTGTTGGTAGCCAATTTCACAAGCAAGGCAAAAATTACAACTGTTGTCTTGTTGTGTGCGTAGAAAACACACGCAAAATTGTTAACACCACGTTACTAGTTGTGCGGCTCAATTTCTTGGCGCAATTTACATCCAGGTGTTATTAAATCGTTGTTTTTGCTGGTGTGTGGGACAAATAATCTTAAAAACCGTCTTTTTCAAACGCCTACCAAATATTTATATTTTTTTTTGGTAGCATAAATTCACAAGCCAAAAGGCAAATTACAACTGTATCTCTTGATGTGTGGTGTAGGAAAACACGCATTGGTAACACGTACAAAGTTTATAGTTGTGGTGGCTCTCAAATTCTATGCGCAATTTACATCCCCGGGGTTTAATTAAAGCGTTGTTTTTGCTGCTGTGCTGACCAAAAATAAACGTTCTTTTTCAACACCGAAATTTATTACATTTTTTTCTTGTAAGCATAATTCAACACATAACGAAGGTTAAAATTAAGCCTGTTGTGCTTTTAAATTTAGTTAAACACACAGTGCTTGTTAAACGGGACACACTTTACAAGTAATTTTCCTGGCCATTTGTGTGAGCGCAATTTACTTATCCTAGGGTTAAACCAAGCTTTGTTAATGGGTTCATTTGGATGTAAATAATACGGAGTATTATTTATCATTATACAGATAGCTTAATCAAACCCAGTGTATGTACATTTTTAGAACAATCAGTATGTCAGACTGGAGAGGTGCAGCCTCTTGCAAAAACTGCGAGTGGGAGTGGCCACAAACATTTATGAATTCGGGCCCTCAGGTCGCAGCACAGCAAAGGGGTCGTCGCAGCCAGCAGGGGGGTCAACACCTCGGTGGAGGCCACAAAACTGACGCTCTCCATCAGCGGCCGGTTGTGGTTTGTTTTCAGCAACACCAAGGGTTCTGATTGGTTGACTAGGTCATCTCTTCCTCCCAGATGACAATTTCTGAAAAACCCCAGCCAAAAGAGTCGTTGGGGAAATCATCATCAGAACACACCACTTTAGTTGCTGGCCCCCGGGAGCGGGGGGTCAGCGGCCTCAACTGTTCCTCAGCCCGCCTCTGTCCCATCCAAGTTCCCTCAGCCAGGGATTCTAATATGATTGGTTCTGGGTCAGCGGGGCACTATATAGCGAGGATGAACAATTTGAGGAGGGCAGTCAGCAAGCTTACGTTGGGCAGCGATAGAAATGGGGCAATATCCCAGCTTTCTTGCAGTAAGCGGAATGTATAGATGTGGAGATTGTGGGAATGGGAGGTCATGTGCAAGAGGAGGTCAGCCTCGGCTTACCAAGGACGGGTGATGCGAGGACTGTAGTGACGGTATGTAACACAAATAGATGATGATGTAGCCGGACCCGCACTTGGGAGCCGGGTGATGAAGCAAAGGGCTTCATCATCGTCAGGAGGAAGAGGCAGTCAGGCTTGCGGCGTCAGGCAGCGGCGCAGCCAGCAAGGTGGGTTGTATGCTGGCCGTGACGTCAGAAGGGTGTAGCAGCAGTGTGAGGTCGGGAGCCAAGCGGGCACGGGGGTAGGAAAAACCCCGCTTTCGCAGGTCCAAGCAGTAAGCGGCACAGGGGCTCAGCGATGGATGGCGCGGCGGCAGTAGTCAGTCACTCAGTGCGGAGCGGGTTGGCGGTAAATATTCCAGCTACGTCGGCGGTGTGGCAGTTTTTTGCTAAGGACAACGGAGGAGCCGAATAAGGGTAATATGTTAGAATTATGTGGGCAGAAAGTGAAGGTGGGGCCAGGGAGCTAAAAAACGTTTGGCACACGGCCCTGCGTCAAACCACAGAGAGTCACCCATCGGTGGCCTTGGAAGAAACGTGGCTCAGATGTGGTGGGTCCAATTCCTGCCGTCTGCTAGCAGCAGCAGGCGGGGCCAGTGGGCAGCATGCCATTTCAGCCAGGTCCAAGGCTCCAACCACCCTCTGCAGAAGGACAGCAGTTTATCTTTGACTCCTCTTTCACGGTCCAGATGCTCCTGCTCCTCGCTACTCATGGCGCCAGCAGTAGTTCAGTGAGGCGATTGTAAAGAGACAACAGTATGCGTCCTACCATCTAAAGGTGAGCAGCAGATGGGACCTTGCTCACTGTCCTAGTTGTTGGTACTGCGTTCCTCCCCTTTCCAAAGGTGGTCTTCTTGCAAAATCCATTCAGAGAAACTAATGGCTTGTGGTCCGTGCACGAGATGGGAGAGGTTCCAAGCCGTATTTCTTTTTCAAATAAAAGGCAGTAGTTATCAGCACTTCATTAAAATATGTTAGAAACAGAAATGTGGTCCTCTGTGCTTATCGGTTTGTTCCCAAGGTTTTACACGGTGCCAGCGACAGGACGTCTGGGAGCTCTTGTAAACTTTTTATTATCGGTCAGGGGGCCAGTTACATGTCCTTTACGGCCCACGGGTGAATGTGGCTTCCTGCCCAGGGCACAACAACAACTAGGACAGGTAGGAGCCCGCTTTTCTCCTCCACGTTGTCAAAAAACTGCTGCTCCTGAGCAATGTCACGCTCTCACTCCTCACCCAACCACCACATCTTCAGGCCTCCCAAAAGTACTGCTCCATCTACCAATGTGTTGGGCACAAGCGGTGTCCACCGCACAGTTTCTTACACCTAGGCTTTGCCCTCGGCGAACGAAGTCAGCCCACAGGGGAGGAACTGGCTCGGTTCATTGCAGACAAGAAAATCCGTTGTGTGGGCTTTCTCCGGCGCCAAACTGCAAAATCGGAACCTAATGGGTGGAGGGGACAATGGGAGGAAAAAATGGTGTCGCGCTTGCACGAGGAGGGGGTGGTCCATGCGCCCTGCATGCGTCCCACGTGTTTCAATATGGTGGTAAAAAAGGTTCCTGAAGTCTTCCACCGATATTCAGAAACATTCTGAAAATGGCCAAGGAAAAACTGTGCACATGCACTTTATCCATTCGTACAAAGCCAGGGGAACCCTCCTCGAGTTGCAGCGGCAGAAACGGCCTTCCCCCTACAACGCTCTGAATATGCGATGTTTCCACCCGCTGGATTTCCCAGCATTGCACATGTTGGACGACTGTATGAAACAGTAGAAGGCCATTAACGGATTTTTTGATTGGATCCAGGCAGACAGAAGTACCTCCCCTGTGAACTTGTTTGTCAGGCCAGTGGCAATAGCTCCATGCGTGAAACTGCCGTTTGTTGAGGCATTCGAGGAGGCCACGGTTTATTTGTCAGTCGCCAGGACTACGGGATGAATAACGTCATTACACTGCTTCCATGTCCTGGGAAACAGGATGCCTGAAAAAATCTGTCTGGGCAGGGGGACTGGAGATGAGGCGACTTCCCATCTCGTCTGTGGCAACATAGAGTCCGGTGGGGACTGGAAATGGAGGAGGAGGAGGAGGGGAGGGACTTGGAAAGCAAGAAAAGGCATTGTCTGGGAAATGAAGTGGATTATTTTCTACCCAGGTGACAAAAGAGAGGAGGGAGCAGGAGCAGCTGGAGGAGGTGGATGGAGATGAGGAAGACGAAGGCCAGATCGACTCCAAGCACCGGTGGCCAGTATTTCAGTGGAAATGGAGCAGGGAGCCCACTCGGAGTCACTTGTGCAGGATGTTTCCCGCTGCATTTGCTTTTTCTGCCTGGCTTTAGTGACAGGCGAATAGGTCAGCTCCGGCAGAGGGATGACTCTGGCTCCTCCACCCTATTGGACCTCGCTTACCGGGTTCCAAAATGGGAGCTTTTTCCCAGCTATTGAGAGGGAAGACAAACTCAATTACTATAGGGAAAAATTCATCCGTAAAATCAGTGGCCGCATTGACTATGTGCGGCATCGTCCCTCCTCTTGGACAGGTCTGACCGGGGGGGTTCCTCAGCGCTGTCAGTCTTGTACAGTAACTTGCCGCGGCTGCTGGGGGGAAGTTGGGGGGGTAGGGGGCAGTTTACCAGCTCCATCAGCGAGTACCTAAGTCTGGAGTCACTAAATGTAGTCAGCTTCCTCATCCCGCCCCTAGTTGAGGAGGGGCAGTCACCGCTGCAGCCAGCACAGCCAGGACCATGGCGGCATTCCTGAACCAACATGGGGTTTGGACTACTTGGGGACTAGCACTCTGCCACCCCAGTAGGAATCCGCTGGGATACTGGGCAGCCAAACTGGATGTTGGTGGCCGCAACTTGGCGAGAATGTTTTGCCAGTGGAAAGAAAGTGTCCTGCCCGGCAGGGGTAGTGTGGCATCAGAGCGGGTGATTTCAGTGCGGCGGGGGCCATCGGTTAACACAAGGGTGAACCCGCCTTGTCACGGGAAATGCTTGAACGACCTGGACCTTTGTCAGATGAAATCAGGCGTGGAATCGGCAAGGATTTTCCACACACCAATTGCATTCACCTAAGGCGTCAGTCTGGGTTCAAACAACTTACCTGCCACAGCCCACTATTTTTGATGCGTCCAACCGGCCTTGATGCCACACAATTCTGACCTGATAGTTTCTCCATCTGCCTACCACAGTCTTTACAGGGCTGGTATGCCACCCACATTTCAACACTCTGTCATTGTGCCACTCTATGGCTTTTTCATGTGCTGCTTGCTTGTTTGCTTGTTGCCGTGACATGTTCAACCACTGTGTCATTTGTGCACTCTGCGGTCCTTTTTTTATGGTTTACTGTTTTTGCCACCTCCAGATGGTCATTGTGCCACTCTCTGGGACCTTCTGCTGTTGCTTCCTGTAAATTCACCTCCACTCTCTGTCATTGTGCCACTGCCTGACCTCATGCTGCTGCGCCGGACTCCGCTCTTCAGTCATGTTGCCGGCTTCTGTGGCATATTTACTATTTTGCACCTGGCAGAACTGTCATTGTGCCACTCTCTGAACTCATGCATGTTGGCTAATTGTAATCACCTTCACTCTCTGTCCATTGTGCCACTTGCCGACCTCGCATGCTGCTGCGCCGTGACTCCGCTTCAGTCATGTTTGCCGCTCGTGGACTAATACTATTTTGCCCACCGGCGAAATGTTCATTTTGCACTCTTGACTCATTTTGATGTTGCTATCTCCGTCATCTCCTCACCTCTCTGTCATTTTGTGCCACTGCTGAAAACCCTCATGCTGCCTGCGCCGTTGACCTCCGTCCACTCGTCATTGTGCCGCTATGTGGCCTAATACTATTTTGCCACAAGCAGAATGTCATTGTGCCATCTCTGAACTTCATGCTGTTGTCTCACTTGTTCATCCACCTTTCAACTCTCTGTCATTTGTCGCCACTGGCCTGTCCTCTTTGCTGCTTGCCGCCGTGTCCTCCGCTCCAGTCATTCATTGTGGCCGCTTCTGTGGCCTTATTTACTATTTGCCCACCTGCAGATGTCTTTGTAGCCATCTCTGACCTAATGCTGCTGCTGTGGGACTCAATGTCGTTGCCACTCCACAACTGTGTACATTGTTGCCTACTGGTTGACCTCATGCTGCTGCCGTGGCTTGCTGCCGTGCCCCTCCACACTGTTGGCCCTACTTCCTGTTTTTGCACTCCAGGAAATTTGTTTCATTGTGCCCACTGTATGACCTCATATGCTAGCCCGCCGGTGACCTTCCACACTGTATCATTGTGCCACTCTCGTGGGGGGGGCGGTGGCCTATTTACTGTTTTTGCCATCCTCAACAGTATTCTTCATTGTGCACTGTCTGACCTACATATTGCTGCCGCCGTGACCTCCACACTGTGTGATTGTTGCCACACTCTGTGGCCTAAACTGTTTTTCCGGACTTCACATAATGGGTCATTGTGCCACTGTCTGAACCTATTTACTGATGCCGCGTTGGGTCCTCCACACTGTATAATTGTGCCACTCTGTGGCCTATACTGTTTTTGCCGGCCTCCATAATGTCATTTGTGCCACTGTCTGTCCTCATAATGCTTGCCGCCGTGGACCTCCCACCTGCTTTCATTGGGCCACTCTGTGGGGGCCTAATACTGTTTTGCCGCCTCCATTAAATGGTCATCTGTGGACCAACTTGCCTGGACCTCATACTGCTGCGCCGTGACTTCAAAACTGTGTGATTGTGGCCTCTCTGTGCCTTAATACTGTTTTGCACACCTCAGAATTGCATTTTTTGTGCCCCACTGTCTGGACCTCATAACTGCTGCCGCCGTGGGGACCTCCACACTGTGTGGATTGTGCCAATCTGTGGCTAATACTGTTTTGGCCGCCTACAGGGAATGTCATTTGTGCACTGCATGACCCTCATGATTTGCTGTGGCTGCCGCATGTTCACCCTACTACTCTATACACTAATTGTGCCACCCTGAGCTCTCAGCTTGTTTTTTCCAGCTTTTCGCTAGCCAAGTCTTTATCAGGATATAATTCTCAAGCTTGAGTTTTTTTTTGGGTTCAGTTTTTGCACCTCTAAGTGCCAAGGGGGGGCGAATTTTTATGTGAAGCGATTCTATGAGCGGCGGCAGTATGTGTGCGTGTCATACTAAAACACACATTGTATGAAGGACCAAACAAAGCGCCCCCCTCTTGGCTATTTAAGCATGGCACAACGTTACTTTACGCGCACCCTGCAGGCTCTGGGGCAGGCCTGAAAATAGCTGTTTTTTAACGTGATTCGTGCCTTAGTAATTCGGACCGAAACGAATTTTGTCGGAAAATTCGGCGAAGTGACCGAACCGAATTTTTGAGAAATTCGGCCATCTCTAAATATAATGAATTCAATTGTTACAATATGTGTGAGCTTTTTGAGTAGCGCAAGATCAAAATCTACAGTGATAGCATCCTTTATCATTTGCAGAAATACTTTTGTGAGTAAAATCCTCATTCATTTAAATTGATTGATTTTTTTTTCTTATCTGCCAGTTAAGTGCACATTTTCATCCTCAAAAGTATAATATATATTGATCAACACTGCATATTGTTTTACTGAACAAAGAAAAGAAAAATACAGACTTAAATGTTATCAACACTGTAGCCACATTTCTAACCCTTGTCTGACTTTTAAATGGAATGAATGTAATGATCTTTGCGTTGTCCTCTGTGATACCCACAGGGATAACACTTTATATATAATTTAGTGCTCTAGTTCTGACTTACGTTACAGTTTTTTTTTAAAAAGGAGACTAGCAAAGAGAAGATTGTCACATAAGCAACTTCTTGCAAGAATTATTTTGCTCTCACTGTCACATTGCTTTACTTCTGGAAGAGTACTTGTCAAAGACACAGAAACATGGGCAATGACCAATTTACTTTATTCCAAGGATGCTTTTGCTTGTTCCATTTACATCTGAAAGATGTTTTTTTTTAGGTTTAGCATTCTACGAGTGGAAATTGTGAGACTCATTTTTTTCAGTTACTCTACTTAACCACATCCTGACTGGGCCGTTTACCCCTGCTTCTGACTAGACGCGCTTTCTTTTTTTTTAGTACACAAGGGTTTGAAAGCTGTAGCACTTTCTCAATAATTCGACTAACTGTTTGACCTTTTTTCTGTGATGCATAAGGCTTTATTTTTATGTAATTTTTACATTAGACTCTTTTACAATATCAGAGAAAATGGTAAAAATATAGGAATGTCTGTTTTCAACTTGTTTTTTATTTTTTATCAGCAAAAAGTGTCAGTAAAATATGTTTTGTCATTGTGTCACCTTTTCATTACAGAGGTTTGGACACATATTAATATAAAAAAAAAATAACACACCAAGACAGAAATGTCGGATTACTGCAAAACTTGGCATGTAGTTATGTCTCAGGCAGATATGTGTAACAGGTGTCCCCATGACCTCCGTTTTGAGTCACGGGCACACCCGGACCTCTGCAGCATCTTCTGCTGCGAGTGGCGCCGCTATCCGGTCCTCAGGTTGCGGGTGTGCTCACAGCTCTGTCCTGCACTTACCTCACCGCGCTCCTGTTACTGGCTGACGCGCAATCCTGTTGCTGGCTGGGTGAACGTTCACCCCCTAGGGCGTGTGGTACTGCATCTAAATTTAAAGTGACAATATGCCGTTGATTGGCTTTCACCAGGCGCTGATCCTATTTAAGTCCTGCCCTTAACTTTGGGCCCTGCCGAATCGATAGTGCCCTGTGCATTGAGAGAAAGCGTTCCTATAGTGTCTTCATGTTTTCTGTGTGCTGTACCCTTTGCTTCCGTCCCTCGACCATGAACCTTGCCACCTGTCCTGACCTTCCTGCCTGTTCCTGACTACGAGCTTGCTTCAGATTTTGTACCACGCCACACCTCAGCCACTACCGCATGCAAGTCATGTCAGAGGTAGCGACCTGATATTGCTCCGCCGCAGCAAGTCCATGCCGCTTTGCGGCAGGTTCTGGTGAAAACTGGACCTACTTAGACTCCGCTCCCTTACGTGGCTTATACCACCGCTTGCGGTTGTCCAGAGGATCCGCATCTCTGGTCTGCCTCTTGGTAGGCCCGTCCTGACAATATGTAAACGATTACAGGTGTGGTTAGATATCAGATGTTGCCAAAGGAGAGCGTAAAAGTACTTTCCTTCTGCCCTGTAGAAAGGCTCTCATAAGCTACTTTCGTGTAGTATATCTCATAGTGAGAGATCATTGACTGCAAGAAATGCCTCTATGATGCACTCAAAGATATTTTGCCCAGTTGACAAACTTGAATGGGCGAACATCATTGTATTAAAAGAAGCAATATATTAATTCCAATTAATGATTCACTATCTAGACTGTTCGGACAAAGTTTTTATGAGGTTGGTAACAGTGGTTAAATGAGGGCACACACAGTGAACAGGCTCTGCATGGTCCAGGCAGACCACCAGACTGGGAATAAAAAGCAGTCCTGACACAAACCCCCCCACCACCAGCCCACAGCCCAAAATTTCCCTCATTCATGCACCTTGCCACTTTCTAAATTAAATAACACTATAACCACAAGCAAGAAAGTAAAGTGGTGCAGAGAAACCCCTAATGACAGGGTCAGAGACAGATGTGCACCCACTTTTACAATCTGGGACTTGTGTTTACTGTCACTATACAAGCGCCAATATAACTTACAATACTGCCATGTAGTAGCCACATACTGGTCAGATTACCAGCAATCATTTTTTCTACATCTAGCCCAGATCATCATGACATTTTCTCTGGTAAGTTGTTCTCTTATTTGATGAGTTCTTCTCTTCCCTTATTTTTTCCATCAGGCCCCACAAATGATGTCTTGTCCCAGCCATTACTTCTCGCTGTAGAATTTACCACACAAACATCTTAGACCCCTCTCTTTTTCAGCACTTCCCTATCAATTCCCACCCTATATGGTAGGCAGCTCCCCAAATTAGGCAGGTAAATAGGTAATAGGTAAATAGGTTAATGCTTTTTCTAGGGACATTTGACCCTAAATATTAGGAATTAAAGAAAGTTTGATAAGTAAATAGGTAGACCCCAAGTAGGTAGCTATACAGGCCCCTAGTAGATAAGTATATAGATCTCACACAGTATGTAGGGAGGTAAATAGTCCCCCAATAGGTATCTATGTAGACCCTCTCAATAGGTAGGTAGATATATGGGGCCCCCACAGTAGGTAGGTAAATAGGATCACATACAAAAATGGGACATTACTTACTCACAAAAGACTACAATTTTGGGGCCATATTCACAGCTCAATGGCTGGACTAGACTGAAACCAGCAGCAGGTAACTCTGGCCCATATGCTATCTGGGAAAAACAAACAGGTGAAGCTAATTGCTGATCAGCAGCTCACACACCCCACCCATAGGGGAACAATTAGATGAGAAAAAACTGCACATTAACTTAATACCTGT
Organism: Phyllomedusa bahiana; assembly: GCA_025379985.1. NCBI lineage: Eukaryota > Metazoa > Chordata > Amphibia > Anura > Hylidae > Phyllomedusa > Phyllomedusa bahiana. Next base: position 13,872 of record JAODAL010054655.1, read on the forward strand.
TCACAGCAGCATGCAGAAAAGCCACAGTATAATGCATGGGAAGATTGAACCCTTCTGTATTGCCTATATTGCAACTGTAGTACCATCAACCACCCCACTCATGCATTGAGGATATGTGAGTGGTTGTTCTATTGGCATTTTTGCATTTGTAAATTCTCCCCATGCATTATACTGTGGCTATTCTGCATACTGGTTTGAACAGATATTAAGTTAATGTCCAGTTTTTTTTTATCATCTAATTGTTCCCCTAGTAGTTGGGTGTGTGAGCTGCTGCTCAGCAATTAGCTGCACCTGTTTGTTTTTCCCAGGTAGCATATGGGCCATAGTTGACTGCTGCTGGGTTTAGTCTAGTCCAGCCATGGAGCTGTGAATATGGCCCAAGAATTGTAGTGTTTGTTGAGTCCCATTTGTCCCATTTTTGTATGTGCTTTTTTTGTTGTAAATTGTTAGTGTAGGGACTCGCAAGACATGAGGACCGTTGACGCCAGTTGTGAACTTGCATATTGTGGCCACTGTACCAACTGATACCTCATATTTAACATTTTTCCACATATGTCACTTCTTATTTGCCCAACTATGCTGGGAAGCGAGGGGTGTCTGTATTTTGTGTTGGACACCCAGAAAGTGCTGGGCAGCCCACCTAATCTAATAGTATGGGCGTTACTATTAGATTGTAAGCCAGCATGGTGCACCGCACGTATATGTATTTATGGCACCCTTCTGTATCACCTTATTTATATGCAATTGTAGCACCAGCAACCACCCCCCTCATGCATTTAGGGTATGTGAGTGGTTGTTTTATTGGTATTTTTACATTTGTGCAATCTCCCCATGCATTATACTGTGGCTTTTCTGCATGCTGGTGTGAACAGGTAAATAGGGTCCCCCAGTAGATAAGTTGGTATATAGGGTCCCCACAGTAGGTAAATAAGCATATAAGATTCCCCCAGTGGGTAGGTAAATAGGCCCTTCAATATGCACAATGATATATAGGTTCCTCCAAATAGGCAGGTATATAAGTCTGTTTAAACCCATCAGCTTATGTAGGTACCCAGCCCTGGTAGTCACATGATTGATGTGGACAGAGCCAGAAAACCTAAAGGCTTCCTGCTAAGCTGTATACACAGTGCTCATGGGAAACCATGTATACAGGGATCAGAATGGCATGACTGGTAATAAACCCTTTATGCTTTCTCAAAATGACTTCATTTTAGATAGCATCCTACTCTAAACAGACTCGCTTCTCCAAACCTTTTAAACCACTACAAATGCTAAAATGTAAGTGAACACTAAATATATTAATTAGTTGCAATTCCATTCCTGATATAACTACCATCCATGAATGTATAGTCAAAACCAACTTACACTGAAAAACGTGGAACCATCAAAAGTGGTGTGCCTGCTTAGAGCAGAATCCCATCTAAATAAATCTTTGTGGGGTGGAGGGGTTTACCTTTTTAATCAAAATTTTTTATGATATAGATATAACAGAAATAATTCAAAATATTCATTTATTCAATGTTCACTTAAAGATGTAAAAATTTAAGTATTGAGGGGATTGCGTTGGTATCGAGACGTGAAGTCGATAGTTGGGCTATCGAAAAGTTTTTGTATGGGGCTCGATTATGAGCGAACCATTAAAGTCTATGGGAGGAAACAACACCTTCATTTTTACACCCGAACAAGGCGGGGAAAAACGAAATTAACACCACAACAGTCAAATGGTACGTGCTACATTTTAGGCAACACACTTGGTTATAAAAGTCACAGAAAAAAGTCAAAACCATTCACTATCCCTGTCTGTACCACACCCTGCCCCTTTAAACCTGCATCCCCCAAAAATTAAAAAGTCCCAAAGGCATTGATTTGAACCATCATCTTACTGAACTGGAAAAATTGAAACCCTGCCCGGGGCCACAGCATGACCCCAAACCTGATGACCCCCACTTTTAAAAAAGTCCCGGGAAAAAGGAGTCTTTAACCCACCTTTTATTTTTTCACGGGGGACCTTGACTAACCTGCCCGGGGCCACACAGCCCCAAGGGCCGGGAGTTACGTGGGTGGGGTGGAGCCCAGGCTGGTTTTCCCCGATCTATTAACATGCGGTTAAAATCCCCCTATGACCAGCCGAAAACTTCGTGCGAAGAGAGTGCGGAAGGGGAAATGTGAAACTCCACCTTTCCCCGGTACACAGTCAATCCCGGGGTAGCGCTTGTCCCTCCGAATAGTGGGGGGACCAATTGAGCTTCACTTGGAAATATGGGGGTTAACGCCCCTTTTACCCCCGGGTCCCTTTATCTTGGCATTTTTTTTTCTTTTTTTACCAATGCTGGAAAAAAGGTTCTCTTTGTTCTCTGCCCGGGCTCCAACCCCATGCCTCTGAATCCTAATCTGGTCAATTTTTCCTGTACCCCCCTTTGTACAATTCAGGGGAAATTTTTTTAAACTATTTTGTACATGCAATTTTTTTTAGATTTAAATTCTAAAAAAAAAAACATTTTTAAAATGGGATGGAACCCACCATGTCTTTTTTTCTTTTTTTTTATTGTATAAATGGGTTGTTCAATCAGGATTGATACTATGTTAAAGATTTTGCAAAAAAAAAGTCATTTTGCAATAGTGTCCAAAACAGTTCCTACCTATTCCCTGTTTCTACAGAACATCACCCTTGAGCCACTCTTGAAAATTTTTGGGAAAAAAATGTCTGTTAAAAAACAACATTTTTTAGAATAGGACCTGTAGTACAGCTGCATGTCACAGCAAAATCCCCCCAAAAATTCAAAGCATGCCCCTTAGCCCTTTGGAAAATTGTAAGAACAAATGTCTGTTAGAAACAACTTTTTTTTTAGAATAGGACCTGTAGTAAGCGCATGTACAGCAAAATGCCCCCAAAAATTCAAAGATGACCCTTGAGCCACTTTGGACAATTGTGAAGAACAAATGTTGTTAGAAAAAAACTTTTTTTTGAATAGGCCCTTTATATACGCATGTCACAGCAAAATCCCCCAAAAATTCAAGCATACCCATGAGCCCTTTTGACAATTGTGAAGAACAAATGTCTATTGAAACAACATTTTTTCGAATAGGACCTGTAGTATTGCTGCATTTCAAAGCAAAACCCCCAAAAAATTAAAGTATGCCCCTTGACCCACTTTGGTAAATTGTGAAGAAAAAATTCGTTAGAAAAAAACATTTTTTTATAATAGGCCTTAATTGGCTTTAAAAGCAGCATGACCCAAAAAAAATTATAAAAATGACTCTCAGCCACGTTAAAAATTGTGGGGGAGAAATGCAACTTAGAACCACATTTCTTTTCCCAAAGGGACCATGATTATTGCGTATCTCACAGCTACGACCCCAAAAAATTTATAAATATGACTTCTCAGCCAATTTAAAAATTGTGGGGGAAATCCACTTAGAAGCCCATTTCTTTTTCAAAGACCTAATTATAGCTGTATCTCACAGAAACATGACCTCAAAACTATTGACAATGCGAAAACTTTTTAAGATAAAGTGAGTAAAGGGAATCGGTGTTTAAAAAAAAACCCTTTGCTGTCTTTTACAGTCTACTCACAGTAAAACCAGCAAATGCCCCTGTTGGGAAAAAGAAAAAAATTGCAGTAAAAAAGATCATTTTAAAAAAAAAAATTTTTCAAGAGGCCATTTCTGTTTAAAAAGGGAATTTGAATAGACCGGCAACAATGGTGCCCCGGGCTTTTTGGGCCACAAATCATAAGAGATCCAGCCTGATTCTCTTGATAAAGTCAAACGATCCACTTTATCTGTGAAAAGCCGGATGCGTTTGTCTGAATGACTCCTCCGCTTGCTGAAGGTCCCCTCAGATATGACGCGGCTGCTGGGCGGACAACACCTCTAGGCTTAAAGAGCCGCTCGGGCCTTTCGTCCATTTGGTACCCAAAGACTTTTGGGGGTCCGGGACACATCAAAAAAAATCGGTGTTGAGACGCAAAAATAGTCTTCACCATGATCTTAACGATCTCTGTGTTTTGGATGGTGCCCTGCATTGCATGCGTTGGTGAGGTGGTAAACAAAGATTCCCAAAGGGGTCACCCATTGGGCATCTGCCCCCTTGCCTGCTGCTGCCCTACCCAACGGGCCCCCCCTGCTGCTGTCCGTCGCTGATTTTGTTCCACCGTAAAATTTTGGGGGAAAGTGAAGCAGACCAACAGATTCTCCAGTTGATCAATAGAAAGGTCTCCATTTCCTGCATTTTCTCTCTATTTGGGTGGGGGGAAGGGAAAGTGCTGATTTTTGTTTTTAGGGGGGACCCGGGAGGGTGACCATCCAGTAACTTTGTTTTTTTTGAGGGCCCTTAAGCGGGGACATGTAAAAGGAAGGGAGCTCCAAGCACTCATGGAGAGATGGAGCCTTATTTCCCAAGCCTCTGGTCGGGGGGCACTAGCAAACTGATCTTTCATCTTCCTCCTCCGCCTCAAATTCGCGCCACCTCTTTCCAATCAGGGACGTGGGTAACATCGGGTCTAGGAATACCCCCTCCTCCTCCCCTCCCCCCCCTCCCTGCCCCCGGGCACAGCTTAAACCAGCCCTGATTTGCCTGAATAATGACCCTGAGAGCTGATGCCCCACCTTGCACAGCTCTGGACCCCGAACCACTCCTAATGAAGACCGATGAAATTGTGAAACTGTCGGGCCTTGTGGATTTAGGAGAAAAAGGGCTCCGGTCCGCATTTGTCCCGTCTCCTCCTCCTCGGGGGGGCCTTTTGTTTAAATGTCCAACGTCTTTCCCAGAACTAAGACCCCCACAACTCATCTGACAAGGGCATTGTCCGCACGACCTTTTTGGTGGCTTCTTCAAAACTGGCGGGAAAGGTGCAGACTCTTTACCGCCCCCATTCTCGGTGGTTCAACCCCCCGAGGTCCGTACCGCTGCTTGTCAGCCATGTTCACTTCGTACTGCGTAAGGGGCATTGCACTGTTGCCACAATTTCTGGGGAAAGTGGAGGGGATTCACCCGTGTTGCCACGCAACAAGAGAGGGTTTGACGGAGAGGCCAGCTGACCGCAATGCAGCCAGGCGGGGGAAAGCAGGGGGGCAACGGGGAAGGCGAACTCAGACCTCGAGCCTTCTTCAGCAGGCATTCCAACCCGGTAGCTCTTTAAAATTTCTGGACGAAAAGGTTCGACATTTCCCAGGCAAGGGGTGGCTCCACCTACCGATCTTAAGGGGGGCCCAGCAGATTTTCCCCTTATCGCACACCACCTCTGGCAAAGGTTCTTTCACCTACCAGCCTCGGTCTCGTTGCTTAGAGCCGTCCACAGTCCTGACCTGTGTTGGGGGTCTCCAAAAGGGGCAGTTTAATTTCAACACCCCCCTGGTTTTCTGGCACGTGAGCCCCCAGAGGACCTTGGGGAAAGACCCCTGCACCACCCCTGCAGTTTTGAAGAGCGTGCCCGGCCTGAAGCCACCGCCCCCCCAGAGATTTTCCCCCCCACTAAGGGGAGTCACAGAAATATAGCGGCCCTTGCCGTGTTTTACTATCCATTGTCGGGGGGGTAGAGGGATTTTTTCCCCGGACACAGATGCGAAAAACCCCCTTTTGAAATTTTAGATACCGTGGTGGCCAGGGCGGGGAGGGGCTTTTCTGGAAAAGAAATCCCCGCTCGGCATCTAGTTTTGGGGGGCGGGTGAGGGCCATGACGTGGCGGAACCCCATCTGGGGCCCACCGACGGAAAGGCAACATTTCCAAGGCCAAAAGCCTGGCAATGCCGCATTCAGGTTTTTGGGCTTTGGGATTTTTTGGGGTTTAAAAGTGTTTTTTTCTGCTCCCAAACCTGGAAGCGAAGGGGTGGCTGCTAGACTGGCCGTGTACGGGGTAGGTCGTCAAACTGGCGGAAGGGGAAGGGGTAGGAAAAGGTCTCGGGGGTGGGTGGTCTCGGGCGACGGTGGAGGCTGAAGCGGGGGCTGATCCTGATCAGACTCTGAGAGACAGGGCACTGAGGAACGCTTGGGGGTGGCGGGGGAGGAGGGAGGCGGGGGAAAAGAGGGGTGTGACAGTGGGGTTTGGGGGGCCCGGCGCGGTCTGGCCCCTTTTTTGGGCCCAAATGTTCCCCCCATTTCAACCATGCATTGTGCATGTGATAGCTTGTTTGGGGTGATTAACCCCTTAGGTCTTCCTCTACTTTTGCGTTTACGGGAAAGGCGGATATGACATCGCTGGGGGAATCAAGGCTTGCCAAAAAAGGCCCCGGGTTTAGATTCCTGGACCTTTTTTACGGCGAAAGCGGGGGCGGGTTTGCGCTGACCGGGTGGGGAATCATTCAGCGGGCTTTGCGACCGCCCCCTCCCTTTTGTGGCGGGGACCCCTATTACACTACCCCATCGTCTTCCCCCTCGTCCATGATGAAGCCTCGCAAGCAATCTGCGGGAAAAGACCAGGGTGGATCCGCAATGTCGACACATCATAAACAACACAGGTGACTTGGTCGTCCCGACTTTCTGCATCCAGAAGTGCGGGCTACAAGCAAGGGGCACTTCAAAGGGGTTGCCGACCGCCCGGGGTTTTTGCCGATTGACCGGGTTCCTTTATCCTCTGATGGCTCATAACTGGGCGCAGAGCAGACTAAATCTCCTCTTATCTTTTTAAAATGCCTTCTGACCCCAACCGCATTTTTGTCATCAAAGAGGGCTTTAGACAAAGGATTACCCCATGGTGGGGACACGAGTTTACATTTGGGGGTGTTCATTTGGCGGATGCTGATGAGCGATGACGACATTTGGGGCCCGGACTGCGAGGGCGAGGAGGTAAGACTGCTAATGCAGGTTGCATTAACCACTGAAAGGGCAGTGGCGACGATGTTTTGTTACTTAGATTCAAGGGCCTGACCCGCGATGACAGGCCTGACGGGCCCGCAACTGACATCCCTGGGAGCGTGTTGTCGCCGCACTGGGAAAGGGGAACCTTTTTCGACCTTCCTCCATGTGCTACCTCCCTCTTTGCTCTCTTACCACCTGCATTTGCTCCATGTTTTCAAAAAATAAAAAATTTTAGAAGGGATGGAATAGTTTTTTGGGAAATCTCTTTTTAAAAAAACGGGAAAACACGCTATCCAAATCCCTCAATCAAAAAAAAATTTCTGGATTCAAAATTTTAAATGCAGGGGTCTATCAACAAATCTGGACGGGCAAAAGTCCAAAAAAACGTATCTGTTTTTGTTTTGGTATAATAAACGGGATTTTTTTTCACCCTTTCAATTCACCTGTGGGGAATAAGAATGCTGTTTTTAAAATTTAAAATGTCTGGGCAATGAAAAAGCTGGGTGCGCAAAATCAAAAAAAACAGTAACTGTTTTGTTTGATATAATAAACGTATTTTTGCCCTTTCAATTCACCGGGTAAAATAAATTTCTGTTTTTGATTTACTAGATGTACGTCAATGAACAAAGTGGGTGCGCAAAAATCAAAAAACCGTAACTGTTTGTTTGGTAAATAAACATATTTTTTTCACCTTTTAATCACCCGTAGGAAAATAGAATTGCTGTTTTAAGATTAGTAATGCTGCTTCAATAAAAATGCTGGGGGTGCAAAAGTCAAAAAAAAAACGAAATGTTAGTTTTGATATAAAAAACGGTATTTCTTGCACCTTTCAATTCACCTTGGTGAATATAGAATTGCTGTTTTAAGATTTACGTATATTCGCGTCAATGAAAAAATGCGGGTGCCAAAAAACAAAAACACGTAACTGTTATGTTTTGGATAATAAACGGTATTTTTTTCACCTTTCAAATTTACCTGTGTGAATATAGAATTGCTGTTTAAGATTTACGTAATGCTGCGTCAATGACAATCGGGTGGCAAAACAAAAAACACGTAACGTTATGTTTTGGTATAAAAAACAATATTTTTTTGCACCTTTCAATTCACCTGTGGTGAATATAAATTTCGTTTTAAGATTTACATAGTGCTGCTCAAAGAACAATGCTGGGGGGCAAAAATCAAAAAAAAACGTAACTGTTAGTTTTGGTTAATAAACATATTTTTTGCACCTTTCAAATTTACCTTTTGTGAATAAGAAATTTCTGTTTTTAAGATTTACTAGATGCTCGTCGATGAACAATGCGGGTGTCAATAACAAAAAAAACTAATGTTTGTTTGATATAAAAAACAGTATTTTTTTTTCACTTTTAAATTTACCTGTGGTGAATAAGAATTTCTGTTTTAAGATTTACGAATGCGCGTCAATGAACAATGGGGGTGCGCAAAAGCAAAAACACGAAATGGATGTTTTTTGTACGATACAAGGTTTTTTGGCAACAAACAACCCGTGCGACTACAAGATTGCTGGATTGTAATTTTAATGCAAGGTGGATAATCAACAGTCACAGGGTTTTAAAGGGTAAAATTGAAAATGAACACCTATTGAAATGTATACTGATAATAAAATGGGGGTTTTGCAGCAACAAAGAGACCTGCAGTTACTAAAATGTGTGTATCCAATATAAAGTTCAGGGTGCCCAATATCCCGGAAATATTTCAATAGCAAACTGTTAAAATAAAGATATTCCACTACAAATTTTACACAAATCTTGTGAAAATTATCCAGGTTCTTTATAGATAGAGCTTGTCTGTGTTGCCCGCGCCCCCCCCCCCCCCCACCCCGCTCCCCCCGCCGTGAATTTACACGGTAATGCTGCTTTAAAATTCTCTAGCTAACTACATAAAAACTTCAAATCTTAATCTAACAAATTGGGAAAGGGTCACAGCTAATAGAAAAGGTTTCCTTTGCAGAAAAAGACTAATTTTTGCTGAGTTTTTTTGGGCCCCAGGCAGAGCCAGGGCCTACCCAAAGAACCTGAGAGACACTGAGGCTGAAACAGGAAACGTTGTTTTATGTAAACGAGGTCATGTTGATTTTTCCCGCCCAAACGAACCATACCATCCCCGTCATGACGTCCACACACATCCACCCCCTATTTTGTAACTGATTTGTGGCCCCCAAAATTTAAAGGAAGCCCAAAAAGGGGCAATTTAATGATGATCAAGTTTTAACCCTTTAATTTTCGCATGATCTGGAAAATTTCGATCACCATAAAAACCTTGCAGATTTCAACTTTGTCGATAAAAATCGCTCAACACTAGTAACAATCTTTAATGCGACTGGCGCATCGTAATAACTCAACTGACACCATTGTAGTACTCTGTAGCTGAGTTTTTTTTACACATACAATTTTAAGTTATATTTGCTAATTATGTATTTCCTTGCTTTTACAGAGTGCTGCTGTTTTTATGTTTTGTGTGTTTGCTTTGCATTTGCACAGTATTTCAGCAATGGCGGTTCACACCTGCACAATTTTTGCTGATCATTTGTTGCTGCTGATGAAAACTGTCCATACTTAACAAAATTAATAAAATACCCTGCACTCACCTTTCTCTGCTCCTGCATTCAAGTGCTGGGTACCACCAGTCTTTTGTTTACTTGTCCTTTACTTCTGAGTGGTCATGTAACTGAAGTGCCATGTGAACACTGCAGTCAATCAGGATCTGCACCAATGAAGTCCTATTCGGAAGAAAATGAAAAGATAAGCAAAAGACTGGGGTGACAGGCTATTTGTCAAAAAAATGATGTAATTTGTCTCCATAGGCTTTCTTGCTGAACAAGTAAGATTTCTGAGCTTTATTTTAATTTAACAATAAGTTCAGGCTAACTAAAAGTGACACATGACTGTTTTATATACTTTGCCTGCATCAAACCTGTGACTTTCTCTTGCAGCCAAGAAAATGCTGGAAAGTGTATAGGTAAATTTTTTGACAGCAACCAGCAATAAGGAAACGGCTAGATTATTAATGACTTGCACATTTATCCAACCAAAAGACATCACTCATTATATAGTCAAGAAAGCTCCAATGAGTTTTTCAGGTTTAAAATGTCAAAAACCTAAAAGCTGCATATACAACTGGGACAAGGTACCAGTTGCCCTAGGCACATAAGGCATATATGCCCATTCCATACCTCCTTGTGCCTCCTTTTCTGCCTGGGATGAAGTGGTGCCCTAGGTGGTTGCCTACTTACGCCTACCTGTCATCCTAGCCCTGTGTATAGGTATTCCCCATATACTAATGAAGGAAACAGCATTGCTTATAAAACTGTATCCAAAAGTCGTATTCAAACCTCCGGAGAAGTGGTATTCAATCCTCCGGAGACAGACCCAAATCTTTTCCCCATAGGGGGAAAAAAGAAAAAAAGGCGCAAAAACCCCCAAATAAAAAAAAAAAAAAGTGAATTAAATCACCCATGTCTTTACAAATGTTTACATTTCAGCCCTTCCATAGGGCCATTTTGAACCTAAGGCATAAGACACCCCCATAATGGGAAATTCAGCCCACTCCATACTTCCTTGCACTACCTTTTCTGCCTGGGATGAAGTGGTGCCCTAGGCGGTTGCCTACATTCACCTACTCGTCGTCCACACCCTGGCTGCATATGATAACATGATATGATAACATCCAGTAGTCCCCCAGCAGATCCAACACCTTCTGTTCAGTGATCAGTGTCAGTATGTACCTTGCCATACCAATATGTAAAAACTGGCTCATAGTTTGAAATAGCTAAAAAAAACTTTTTGAATTGGGTTTGGT
>JAODAL010054656.1:0-24485 GCA_025379985.1 Phyllomedusa bahiana
GACAGAAATTGCAATTCTGGCAGTATATTTTCTATGTTTACCATGTGGGGCAAGTCACATGATATTGTATTAGATCAGACTTGTACAGATGCAGAAGTAGGGGGATTTGTTATTGTTTGATTTTATATATATGAGAAAAGGGGAAAAGGATTTAAAATTTTTAATATTTTTTTTTATTTTGCTGAATGTTCACTTAAATGTTTTGTTTCACCTAGAATAACTTAACATGTAATCTAGTATTAATTACACTATATACTGCAGTTTTTATGTGCTGTATATTGTCATTTTGGTGATCTCCCAAGTTCATTGCGGGGTTAGCATGGGAGGATTGGGTGGTAGAACAATGCAGACCGTTTTGATGGCTTAGATGCCTTATACCATTGACTACAGAATCTAAGTAGTTGAGCCGCCAGGAGTTATGCCTGATACTGCATGCTGACAGCAGATGCCAGCAACAACTAACAGCATATACCTGTCATGTATGTAGCAGGCTTCAGATTCCACTGATTACACTTAATTAAGAGGTTAAACATGTAAATTCACCTAACACATCACCCTCCAAACACACTAGAGCTAGACCATGAGGGTATGTCAAAAACAAAAATGTCAAAAACAGTAAAACGACCGCCATTGATTGCAATGTAACATCAGTCAGTCAAGAATAAAAGGCAGAAAATATGCCTCGGATAGTAAGCTTTTTTGCAAAAATGTTGTGTGAACTTACCAAAAAAAAAAAAAACAACTTTTCACCTACAGCCGAATACAGTATCTCATGAAAGTGAGTACACCCTTCAACCCTTCACATTTTTGTAAATATTGTACTATTTCTTTTCATGGGACAACACTGAAGATATGACACTTTGACACAATGTAAAGTAGTCACTGTATAGCTTGTATAACAGTGTACATTTGGGGTGTCATCATAACTCTATATTTACTATTTTGCCATAGGCAAACTTAAACTCTATCAGTTCTCTATCTATAAAACACTAAAACGTAACTTTTATTATGTATAACTCTTAATCTCTTAACAAAACTATTTAAAAACCTGATTTCTAACCTCACCATTTAAAACCCTTTGTAATTCTGAAGGAAGGAATACTCCTTTTCCATTATCAAGTCTGGTGGAACCCCACCTACCAACAGGAAGCCTTATATACAGCAAATTATTAAACTCCAGTGAATGATCCCAAGCCTCCTTATTGGGCAATCGTCCCTAATCTAATGGACAAAAGGACAAATAAGGCTTTTCCTTTTGAAAACCCTTTCTGCAGCGGGGGGCCCACTTGTAGACAGAGGTGAGAAATACAATTTAAAACGTCATGCCTGACCTCAAAAACATGTGTTCACCAGCTAACCTGGCTTCATCAGGGGTTAGAGGTCCGGTCCCATGTTGTCTAAGCTCACTTCCTTTTATATCATGTTAGGTACACACCCTATTCAGGTGCTCACCAATTAGCCATCAGAGAATCCACAGAACCCACTCCCCCTTCCACTCTCCTGCACACAAACTAATAATATGTGCTGCTAAAGCTGCCACCATACTCCCATAACTAACAATCCTCAGACAAGTTCACCATCTCCATGGCAGGATTACGCCCCATCTTACCGTACTGCCCGCCCGCTTACTGTATCAATAGACGTTTCAGCCCTGACTGTGATGGGCTTCTGTCCCATATCTCTCATATTATTGCCTCTGCGTGGCTCACCTAGAACGGATTAAGCAAAATAGGGGTTACATTCCACAGCACACTACCAGCTTTATCAACTCCCATAAGCCCCTTCTCTTCCATGTCTAATATGCATATCCATTGGGAATATAAACTCCATTGTACTGTTCACTATTGTCATAGAAACTCCATTGTACTGTACGTTATTGTCATAGTCTCTTCCCATAAAGCACTTCTCCTTTATATCTAATATACATATTCATTTTAATAAAGCTGCAGGCCCTATGGTTAGCCCGCCCTCCCTCCTGCGTTTCACCTCCCCCCATTCCCCATTAAGATTCTTTCTTACAGGTCACGGCTAGCAACCTAATTCATTACGTCATGATTGGGATCATGCAAAAATTGTTAGTGCATTCATACTTATTGCATCTGCTTTACATTGTATTAAAGGCAGCACAAAACCTACGCAGCGAGCAGAAAGAACAAATCTATATATAAATAAATGTATACATGAATAGATGGTAATCTATAGGGCTTTGACTAGTGACAGAGGACAAAGAAGAAGGAGAAAACTGATTTAATTTGTTGGATAGGTACCTTTGATAATAGAGCCAATGAAATGAGAGCTATACTTAGAAGACATTGGCACATTCTGAGGGCAGATCCAGTATTCTCTGAGGTGATTCTAAATATCCTAGTGTCACTTATAGAAGAGGAAAAAAATCTTAGGGATGAATTTGTGCATAGTCATTTTGAGGGAGATGGCAAAAAAACATGGTTACAGTCTCCGGTGGTAGGTTAATGTCCCTGTGGCAACTGTTCATTCTGTCCATTTATATGGAAAACTAAAGATTTTGTTAATCCCATTGATAAGAGAAAGTTTTTGTGATAAGGACAATTTATCAACTGTAAAACCAGAGGGGTGATTTATGGGGCTATGTGTACCTGCCCTAAGATTTATGTAGGAAAAACCATACAGGAGTTTTGTCGTCAGATCTCGAAACATCTGAGTACTATTAAAACTAGAGGTGACACCCCCCTAGCGAGACACATTTTGGAAGTACATAATGGTGAAATAGAGGTGCTAAAATTTGGGGGCATCTGTGTAAAAAAGCTAGGGAAAGAAGTGTGATCTGATGTAGTTTTGTTGCAGGAAGAGGCAAGATGGATATCCCAGACTCAATACATTAAACCCTAAAGGCCTAAATGAAGGCTTTTCATTTTCAGCTTTATTTAATCCTGCTGGGTTCCCTATATAAAATTTTTTGAAGAAACATGTATATGTGATAATGTACAGGGCGGTGGAATGCACGGTTGAATATATGACTATAGAAGCATCAGCGTTCACATAGGTTCCCCCCCCCCCCCACCCCACCTCTCTTCTGCCTCCCCTCTGCCTCCATGTTGTCCCTCATTTTCCCTGTGTTTTGCAATGATGATGGGTATTGATTACGTGAGGCCACATTTTTTATTTAACAAATTGGGATGTATGTATTTTGTTTCTGTGAATGAGGGGGTGGTTGACGGCTGAGTCGTGTGCACTTGCGTTGTTGTGGCGAGACGCAGATCGAGAGTGGATTACCATCTATTCATGTATACATTTATTTATATATAGATTTGTTGTTTCTGCTCGCAGCGTAGGTTTTGTGCTGGCCTTGAATACAATGTATGCAGTGCAGATGTAATAGAGTATGAATGCACTAAAAATTTTGCATGATCCCATTGTAACGTAATGAATTAGGTGCCTAGCCGTGACCTGTAAGAAAGAATCTTTAATGGGGAAGGTGGAAGGTGAAACTGCAGGAGGGAGGGCGGGCTAACCATAGGGCCTGCAGCTTTATTAAAATGAATATGTATATTGATAAAAGGGAAGTGCTTTATGGGAAGAGACTATGACAATAGTGTACAGTACAATGGGGGTTTATATGACAATAAATGTACAGTACAAAAGGAGTTTATATTCCCAATGCATATGCATATTAGACATGGAAGAGAAGGGGCTTATGGGAGTTGATAAAGCTGGTAGTGTGCTGTGGAATGTAACCCCTATTCTGCTTAGTCCGTTCTAGGTGAGCCACGCAGAGGCAATAATATGAGAGAGATGGGACGGAAGCCCATCACAGTCATTGATGTCTATTGATACAGTACGCGGGCGCAGGCAGTACGGTAAAATGGGGCGTAATCCCGCCATGGAATTTGGGGAACTTGTCTGAGAATTGTTAGTTATGGAGTATGGTGGCAGCTTTAGCGCACATATTTATGAGTTGCTGCAGGAGAGTGGAAGGGGGAGTGGGTTTTGTTTTATTCTCTGATGGCTAATTGGTGAGCACCTGAATAGGGTGTGTACCTAACATGATATAAAAGGAAGTGAGCTTAGACCACATGGGACCGGACCTCTAACCCCTGTTGAAGCCAGGTTATCTGGTGAAACATGTTGGGGAGGTCATGCATGATGTTTTTAATTTGTGATTTCTCACCTCTGTCTACAAGTGCCACCCGCTGCAAAAGGGTTTTCAAAAGGAAGCCTTATTTGTTTCCCGTGTCCATTAGATTAGGGACGATTGCCCAAGTAGGAGGCTTGGGATCTCTCACTGGAGTTAATAATTTGCTGTATATATTAGGTTTCTGTTGGTAGGGGGGGTTTCCCCCAGACTTGATAATGGAAAAGGAGCTATTTTCCCTTTCCTTTTGAAGTAGAAAGGGTTAAATGGTGAGGTTAGAATCAGGTTTTTAAAAAAGTGTGTATAGAGGTTAAGAGTTATACATCATAAAAGTTACGTTTTAGTGTTTTATAGATAGAGAACTGATAGAGTTTAAGTTTGCCTATGGCAAAATAGTAAATATAGTTATCAGAAGTCACTCTCTATTCTCTTTTGAGATCCCCTTTTTTTGGGAGACTATTTGATCAATATAACTCAACACACAGCCATTAATGTCTAAACTGCTGGTAACAAAAGTGAGTACACCCCTAAGTGAAAATGGACAAATTGTGCCCAGAGTGTATACATTTTGTGTGGCCACCATTATTTTACAACACCATCAAAACTCTCTTGGTCATGGAGTTCACTCGAGCTTTACAGGTTGACACTGGAATCCTCTTCCACATGATAACATCGTGGAGCTGGTGGATGTTAGAGACCTTGTTCTCCTCTACCTTCCATTTGAGAATGCCCAATAGAGTTTAAGTCTGGAGACATGCTTGGCCAGTCAAGCACCTTTACCCTTATTTTCTTTAGCAAGGCAGTGGTAATCTTTGAGATGTGTTTGGGGTCATTTTCATGTTTGAATACTGCCTTGCGGTCCAGTTTTTGAAGGGAGACACTAATGCTCTGCTTCAGTATGTCAAAGTACATGTTGGAATTCATGGTTGCCTCTATGAACTGTGGCTTCCCATAGCTGGCAGCATTCATGCAGCCCCAAACTATGGCACGTATGTGGCAGCACCCTGTTGCCCCAATATGCCTTTTTTACCTAGGGCACCAGAATTCCTTGTCCCAGTCCTGCTGTCAGCACTCATGCATCTATTCTGAAAAGACAATCTCTGAAAATGACGCTGAGTATGTACACTCAACTATCTAAGTGGAACCTATCTTGTTAAACCACTGTATGATTTTGGTAACCGCGCTGCAGCTTAGTTTCAGGGTGCTGGAAATCTCCTTATAGCCTAGGCCATCTTTATGTAGAGCAACAATTCTTATTTTCAAATCCTCAGAGAGCTCTTTGCCATGCCGTGCCATGTTGATCTTCCAGTGACCGGCATGAGAGAGTGTGAGAGTGATAATACCAAATTTAACACACTTGCTCCCCATTCAAACCTGAGACCTGTAACACTAACACGTCACATGACACCATGAAAGGAATATGGAAAATCTCTTTCCACTTAGGGGTGTACTCACTTTTGTTGCCAGTGGTTTAGACTAGAGATGGGCGAATTTCTCAAAAATTCGGTTCGCCGACTTCGCCGAATTTTCAGACAAAATTTGTTTTGGTTCGTATTATGTCGGGACTAATCACATTAAAAAACAGCTATTTCCTGGCTGCACAGAGCCTGTAGGGTGCTGTAGAACGTTGTGCCATGCTTAAATATGTAGACAGAGCTTGGTTTGGTCTTCATACAATTCTGTGTTTTAGTATGACACACACATGACTGCTGCCGCTATTAGAATCGCTTCACTCTAAAATTCCCTGGGCACTTACGGAGGCAAAAGTGACCAAAAAACTGAAGCGGGAAAGCAGCCTGGTAAAGTCATGGCAGGGCCAGCTGGAAAAACAACAAGCTGAGGGCTAAGATCCTACCATAGCGTCAAAGAACACAGTAGTAGGTTATTGGAGCCGCCACAGATCGCATGTAGAGGCCCCCCCCCGAAAGATGGGCGAGGGTTTCGGCAGTAATTTTGCGTTGACGTAGTTGATCATTTTGCCCTTCCTTTAATCCGTCAGTGTCCGCTTTCAATCGGTCAATAATCCATCAGTATCGCTAAGGCCAAAAACAAACTGGAGTTGATCCACAACAGAGATGACCAGTAAATGAGATATTTGCATGTCTTCTGTGTTCTGTATCCACTCATGCTTTTGGCTAGACAATCCTGATCCTTCCCATTCCTTCTGACAGGTGAAAAGAAGGGGAGAATTAAACATAGTGGCAACATCACAGAGTGGTGAGGGTGGAAACAGCATTCGGAAACCACAGGGTGTTAAAGTGAGACAGCGGTCACTTGGAAGCAGCATGAGTAGGCCACAGAGTGGCACAATGACAAATTCTGGAGGTGGAAGCAACATCAGAAGCCCACAAAGTGGCACAATGACACAGTGTGGAGATGACGTCATCAACAGCAGCAGCATGAGGTCAGACAGTGGCACAATGACAGAGTGTGGAGGTGGCACCAACAGGAGTAGGCCACAGAGTTGCACACTGTCCGAGTGTGGAGGTCACGGCAGCAGCCACAGCAGCAGCATGAGGTCAGACAGAGGCACAATGACATTCTGGATGTGGCAAAAACAGGAGTAGGCCACAGAGTGGCACAATGACAGAGTGTGGAGAACACGGCAGCAGCCACAGCAGCAGCATGAGGTCAGAGAGTGGCACAATGCCACAGTGTGGAGGTCACGGCATCAACAGCAGCAGCAGCATGAGGTCAGACAGTGGAACAATGACATTCTGGAGGTGGCAAAAACAGGAGTAGGTCACACAGTGGCACAATGACAGAGTGTGGAGGGCACGGCAGTAGCCACAGCAGCAGCATGAGGTCAGAGAGTGGCACAATGACACAGTGTGGAGGTCACGGCATCAACAGCAGCAGCAGCATGAGGTCAGAGAGTGACACAATGACATTCTGGAGGTGGCAAAAACAGGAGTAGGACACAGAGTGGCACAATGACAAAGAGTGGAGGTGACGGCAGGAGCAACAGCATGAGTTCAGAGAGTGGCACAATAACACAGTGTGGAGGTCACAGCACGAGCCAAAGCAGCAGTATGAGGTCAGACAGTGGCACAATGACATTCTGGAGGTGGCAAAAACAGGAGTAGGACACAGAGTGGCACAATGACAAAGAGTGGAGGTGACGGCAGGAGCAACAGCATGAGTTCAGAGAGTGGCACAATAACACAGTGTGGAGGTCACAGCAGCAGCATGAGGCCAGAGAGTGGCACAATGACACAGTGTGGAGGTGACCACAGCAGCAACAACAGCAGCAGCAGCATACGGTCAGAGAGTGGCACAATAACACAGTGTGGAGGTGACAACAGCAGCAACACCAGCAGCAGCAGAATGAGGTCAGAGAGTGGCCCAATGACACAGTGTGGAGGCCACAGCAACAGCAACAGCAGAAGCAGCATGAGGTCATAGAGTGGCACAATGACAGAGTGTGGAGGTGGGTGGCAATACCAGTCCCTGGAATAGATGGTGGTAGGCAGATGGAGAAACTGGCAGCAGATGTGTGGCATCAGATGGGTGGCGGCATCAAACTAGTGGCTGAGGCAGGTAGTTTGAACCCAGATTCATTTCTCAAAGTTTGGGTGAGGCATCATGGCTGATGTAATCTGACGCCTAATGCAAGGGTGTGTGGAAATCCTGGCCGATCCACGCCTGATTCATCTTGACAAAGGTCAGTCGTTTCACACTTCCCATGGACAAACGGGTTCTCCTTGGTGTAAGGATGGTCCCCGCCGCACTGAACACCCACTCTGATGCCACACTACTGGCCGGACAGGACAGCTTCTCCACTACAAACTCGGCAAGTTGCGGCCACACATCCAGTTTGGCTGCCCAGTAGTCCAGCGGATCTTCTAACTGGGGTGGCAGAGTGCTGTCCAAGTAGGCCACCACCTGTGGGTTCAGGGTCTGCTCCAGGTCCTGCTGCTGCTGGTGCTGGCGAGTGCCCTCCTCACTAGGCGGGTGAAGGAAGCAGCTCATCAGCGACTCCAGACTTAGGTTGCTGCTGATGGAGCTGGTACTGCTCCTACCCCCCCTCCTCACCTTCCCACAGCAGCCGCGGTAGTGTTACGTGAGTGCTTAGGAACCCCCCGGTCAGACCTGTCAGAGGAGGGAAGATGCCACACATAGGTAGCGGCCAACTGACTACAGAGGATCTCTCTATAGTATTTTAGTTTGTCCTCCCTCTCAGCAGCTGGGAAAAAGTCTCCCATTTTGGACCGGTAGTGAGGGTCCAATAGGATGGAGAGCCAGAAGTCACGTCCCGAATGGTGACTATTCGGCTGTCACTTGCCAGGCAAATCAGCATGCTGCGGGCCATCTGAACAAGTGACTCCGAGGGACTCCCTGCCTCCATCTCCACTGTATACTGCCACAGTGCTTGCGGGACATCTGCCTCATCTTCCTCATCTCCATCAACCTCCTCCAGCTGCTCCTGCTCCTCCTCTCCTGTCACCAGGGTAGAAAAACAACTAATTTCACCAGACAATGCTTGTGTTTCAATGACCTCCTCCTCCTCCTCCTCCAGTTCAGTGCCCACCAGACTCATGTGGCCGCGAGATGTAGTCGCCACGTCTCCAGTCCCCTGCATAGACAAATTTTTCAGCATCTCTTCCAGGACATGAAGCAGTGGAATGACGTTATTCATCCCGTAGTCCTGGAGACTGACAAATAGAGTCACCTCCTCAAATGGCCTCAGAAAACGGCAGGTGTCACGCATGAGCTGCCACTGGCTGACATCAAAGTTACACAGGGGAGTACTCCTGTCCGCCTGGATCATCAAAATATCATTAATGGCCTTTCTCTGTTCATACAGTCGGTCCAACATGTGCTGGCTGGAATTCCAACGGGTGGAAACATCGCATATCAGCGAGGTTTGGAGGAGGCCGTTCTGCCACTGCAACTCGAGGATGGTGTGCATGGCTTTGTAGGAATGGATGAAGTGCATGCAGAGTTTCCTGGCCATTTTCAGAATCTTCTGAAGATCGGTGGAAGACTTCAGGAACCTTTTCACAACCAGATTGAACACGTGCGCCATGCAGGGCGCATGGACCATCCCTCCTCAGTGCAGCGTGGACACCATGTTCCTCCCATTGTCCATCACCAGGGTTCCGATTTGCAGTTGGCACATCGATTTCTTGCTGCATGACACGGAGCAGTTCCTCCCCTGTGTGACTTCTTTCGCCGAGGCGAGCCAGGTGTAGAACTGCGTGACACCGTTGTGCCCTGCACATGTGGTATGATGGAGCAGTACTTGTGGAGGCTGAGATGGTGGTGGTGGTGGAGGATGAGGCAGACATTGGTGCAGGAGCAGCAGTTTGACAACGTGGAGTAGAAAGCGGCGTCTCCTGTCCAACTTGTTGGTGTGGCTGGGCAGGAAGCACATTCACCCAGTGGGTCGTTAAGGACAAGTACTGGCCCTGACCGTAGTTACAGCTCGAAGCAATATGTGGTTATGCACATAAAAAAAACATTTTTGAAAAAAATTAACATAGGTGAAACACTGGTGCGGCTGTAGTATACATACATATTCCAATAACAGTGGCACACTATAAAATGAAGCATTATCAAAGGGGATATAGGAATTTGGAAAAAGCATTTCTGCTATCTAGGATACATGAAATTTTTTTTTGAGATTCTCAGTTCACACTTTTGATCAAAACTGTTTAAGCCAACTCCGAACTTCAGCGGGATCTCAAGGCAGGTGGTCCTACACTATTGATTCCTACACTATTGATACCTCCACTATTGATACCTCTCATTTGAGTCCTATTGAGACCTCCACAATCCAGAGAATGAAGGAACAAGCTTACAAGTTACACTGCACTAATTAAATGGGTTTTTTTTGGATGTGCTTAACCATATATTGCTTCTTGTTTGAGTTTGGAGGAGTGGCTGCATCCATTTTGGTTTTTTGCACTCCATCCACCTTAACATGGCTTTTTAATCAGTGCAGTGTAACTTGTAAGCTGGTTCCTTCATTCCCTAGATTGTGGAGGTCTGAATAGGACCCAAACGAGAGGTATCAATAGTGTAGGAATCAATAGTGTAGGACCGCCTGCCTTGAGAGTTACAGCTCCACACGTCCGCGCTACTGTGCACCTTGGAACAAACCGATAAGCTCAAGGACTGACCCACCTTCTGTTCTACTTATTTGTGAAGGGCTGGTACTGCCTTTTTGGAAAAGAAATTACGGTTTGGAACTCTCCACCTCGGCTCGGCACAGGCCATTAATTCTCTGAACAGTGCAGAGTCCACCATTTGGAAAGGGAGGGACTGCAGTACCAACAACTTGGACAGGAGCATGGTCAGCTTCTGCACCTTAGGATGGTTGGACGCATACTGTTGTCTCTTTGCAATCGCCTCATTGAACGACTGATGGCGCCATGAGTAGCGAGGGGCAGAAGTGTCTGGACCGGGAGATGATGTCAAAGAGAAACAGCTCCTTTCTGCAGAGGTGGTGGAGCCTTGACTGGCTGCAATGGCATGCGTGCCACTGGGCGCTGTTGCTGCGGCGGCAGGATGGACCACCACATTTGAGCCACATTTCTCCCAGGCCACTGGATGGTGACGCTGCATGTGTTGACGCAGGGCCGTGGTGCCAACGTTAGCTCCCTGGCCACGCTTCACTTTCTGCCCACAGATTCTACATATATCCATATTCGGCTCCTCCGGTGTCTTAGCAAAGAACTGCCACACCGTGCAGTAGCTTAATTTACCGCCAACGCTCCACACTGAGTGACTACTCCCTCCGCTGCCTCGCTGAGCCCCTGTGCCGCTACTTTCGTGGACCTACGAAGCGGGTTTTCTACCCCGTGGCCGCTTGGCTCCCGACCTCGCACTGCTGCTACCCTGCTGACTCACGGCAACACAACCCACTTGCTGGCTGTGCCGCTGCCTGAGGCACAAGCTGACGCCTTCTTCTCTTGATGATGATGAAGCCCTTGCTTCACCCGGCTCCCAAGTGCGGTCGGCTAAATCATCATCGATTATTGTTTGATCTTCACTGCTTTCCTCCTCAACGGTTGTGATATGCAGAGGCTCACCCCTCACAACATGACCTCCCATGCCACTCTCCACATCTATACCTACTGCAAGAAGCAGGGGATATTGGCCCCATTTCTTCGCTGCCAAGTAGCTGCTGACTGTCCTCCTCAAATTGTTCATCCTCGCTGTATAGTTGCGCTGAGCCCAGACCACATGGTAGATCTCTGGCTGAGGGAACCGGATGGGACAGAGGTGGGCTTAGGACAGGTGAGGGCCGCTGACCCGCTCCCAGGCCATGCCAACTAAGGGTTGTGTCTGACGTTCCCACCGACTCTTGGCTGGGGTTATCAGAGGTCATCTGGAAAGAAGTGGATGACCTAGTCAACCAATCAAGAACCCTTGGGTTGCTGGTCAACAAACGGCCGCTAGATGACACCGGCAGTTCTGGCCTCACCGACTGACCCCTGCTGCGACGTCCCATTACTGTGTTGCGACCTATGTTTGCTCCAGGAATGTTTGTGCCACTGCCACTCGCTTATGAAGATCCTGCCACCTCTCTGTCTGACATACTGTTTGTTCAAAAATGTACAGACTCTTTTAATCAAGATATCTGTATATGATAAATACACACCCTGTATTTGACTCCAAATGAATCCACTAACAAGCTTGGGTAACCTTTGGATATAAATTGCGCTCCACAAACGGGCAGGAAAAATTTACTTGTATGTGTCATTTAAAAACACTGTGTGTTTTACTGAATATAAAAGCACAAACAGGCTTAATTAACCTTCGGACATAAATTATGCTACAAGCAAAATTTCTTCTTTGGCATTGAAAAACACCGTTTCTTTTACTAACAACAGCAGAAAAACGCTTAATTAACCCTTGGATCTAAATTGTGTAAAAGAAATGAGCTGCCAAAAATTAACAGCTATGTGGCGTGTTAAAACGACGTGTATTTTACTAACTACAACAGCAGAAAAATGCTTAATTAACCTTCGGATATGAATTATGCTACAGGCAAAATTTCGTCTTTGGCGTTGAAAAACACTGTTTCTTTTACTGACTGCAACAGCAGAAAAACGCTTAATTAACCCTTGGATCTAAATTGCGCAAAAGAAAAGAGCTGGCAAAAATTAACAGCTATGTGTTAAAACGACGTTTCTTTTACTGACTACAACGGCAAAAAAACGCTTAATTAACCCTTGGATCTAAATAGCGCAAAAGAAATGAGATTCCAAAAATTAACAGCTATGTGGCGTGTTAAAACGACGTGTATTTTATTGACTACAACAGCAGAAAAACGATTAATTAATCTTCGGATATGAATTATGCTACAGGCAAAATTTCGTCCTTTGGCGTCTAAAAAAAGCACTTTCTTTACTGACTCATACAATACAACAAACACGCTAAGTAGCCCCATGATATAAATTTGCACCAAAAAGGAAATGAGGCAGCAAAATTAACTGTAATGGATTGAAAAAACGCTGTTTCTTTACTTGAATACAACAGCAAAAAACAGACTTAGCTGATAACCATTGATATTCCATAGTTCTCCAGAACAGACCAGTTAGCTTAAAACTGTATATGCAGCTGAATTGGGAATGCACACTGGACCTCATTCCAATACCCCACAAAATCAAATTAGAAGTAAGAGAAGCAGTCCTCTGAGAAAAGCTGTGACACCCCCCAAAAAATTGCTTGTTATAAAAATCTTTCTTTAGTGTTAATCTCCGCTACAGGAGCTGCAAGCAGCTACAACACGGGCACAGAGAGAGGATGTGAACTGCGCACGTCGCGTCGGACTTATATAGTGGCGGGGACGTCACAGAATCCCGCCGGTCTCTGATTGGCTTCATCTCTGCACATGTCATTTAGGCTACTCCTTTCTTCCTCCCAAAGTAGTTTGCCCCATGTAACGCCATGTGCTTGCAGCCATTTTATCAATTAAAGACACGCTTCTGTGGGAAGATATAGGTACAGGTAATAAACAGGTGGAATCATTATGGGTAAATATACATGGGGGAAATAACAGTAAAATAATTCTAATAGGAGTCTGCTAAGGCCCCCAAATATAAACAGAACCCATAGAAGATATAGCTCCTCAGTAATAGATTAAGCATCTGAATCAGAATGAGGTTGGTTTTATAATGGGCGACTTTTAACAACCAGACATAAATTGGGAATCTGAAACCTGTAGCTTCTCACAAAGGAAACATGTTATGTCTAAAACTAAAGAAAATTACCTTTCCCAAAATGGTGGCAGGAAACCTGACTAGAGGAAAAGACCCTTCTAGACATATTATTAGGACTAATCAGACCTGACAGGAGTAACAAAGTTCAGGGTTGAGGAGCCACCATAGTGAATAGTACCATAATATAATAAACTCTATTTATCCATATCAATAGAGGCCATTTTGTCATGAGCCACATGAACACTAAAATTATTGAGGAAAGCTAAATTTATCCTGCTAGAGAGCCCTAAACCGTATTCTGACTGGACAAGGTGTTTAAAAATAGCAGAACAAAAAAATAAATGGGAAGATCTTAAAAACACTTAGGGCGTCCACTGTGAGAGGTTACATACCATTAGGAAAAAAAAATAATTAGAAACCGGAAAAACCCAATGTGTGATCATCAGAGATGTAAAGGAGGCAATAAAAAACAAAAAGAAAGCGTTTCAGCTACTAAAACAGGAAGGGCAGTGAGAAGAGGCACTAAGAATCTCTATAGGGAAAAAAATCAAAGTGTGTAAAATAAAGATAAAGGAAGCAAAGCTGGAACGTAAAGCATATCGTCGCCATAGAAAGAAAAAACAACCCCAAAATATTTTTTAACTATATCAAATAGTAAAAAGATTAAAAAAGAAAATGTTGGACCTTTAAAAAGTACTGAGGGGATACTGGGAAGGCGATGAGAAGAAAGCAAAACCATTAAACATTTCTTCTCCTGTGTATTTTACCAAGAGTGAGCCTTTCCTGTTGTGATGCAATGGTAGGAGTGTAAAATTTCCAACATTAAAACATTTCTAGTCTAACCCAGGAAGTTGCAGTGCAGCTTCGCCTTTAGAAGCTTAAAATAGCAAAATCTCCGGCCCTGACGGTAATACACCCAGGTAATCCTAAGGGAGTTAAGTAATGTGAATAGATAGGCCCCTATTCTTAAAATTTTATGAAACTGTATAATAATGGGGTATGTCCAAAGGATTGGCGCATAGCAAATGTGGTGCCAAATATTCAAAAAGGGTGGTCAAATAAGTGATCCATGGAAACTTAGCAGTAAGCTTAATCTCTGTTGTGTGGAAAAATGTTTGTAGGTTTTCAAGAGAATGCTATCCCTGGGACTATCTCACTGAAAATAAATGTATAACGCCGTTCCAGCCATGGCGTTTATGAAGGATCGGTCCCTGTCAAATCTCATCAGCTTCTTATGAGGAAGTTAGCTCCAGAACTGGCTCGGGGTGAGGCACTGATGTCCATATATTTAGAGGAGTTTTTCTAAAGCATTTAATACTGTTCCACATAAAAGGTTGGTAAGTAAGATGAGAAATCTTGGACTGTGGGAAGATGTGTGCAATGCTAAGCAACTGGCTCACTGTTAGGAGAAACAAAGGGTGTTAATAACGGTTGCATACTCAGAACTGGAATTCCTGTTACTAGTGGGGTACCACAGTGCCCATTATTGGGCCTTATCCTCTTAAAATATTTTTCATAAATGATCTTACACAGGGGATTGCACAGTAGAATATCGATCTTGCAGATGATACTAAGCTCTGTAAAGAATCCACAACATAGAGGGAAAATGTGTTAATACAAAGGGATCTGGATAGGTTGGAGGCCTGTGGCAGAGCGAAGTGGGCAGATGAGTTTAACACTGTAAATGCAAGGTTTTATGCACATTGGGAGGAAAAAATCCATTACATGAATTACATGTTAAAATGGAATAAAGCATAGGAAAAAGTTGACATGGAGAAGGACTTGGGAATCCTGTGGACCGTAAACTTAACTGTAGCTGCCAGTTTTTAGGCAGCAGCACCTAAGGCCTATAGATTATGGGTTGCTATTAAAAGGGGCATAGATGCACATGATGGAACATTATAGTCCCACTATACAAGTCACTGGTTAGACCACACATGGAATATTGTGTACAGTTTTGGGCACCAGTGCACAGAAAAGACATTGTGGAGCTTGAACAGGTACAAAGGCGGGCAACACGAAATAATAAAAGACTGGGTGGACTGCACCACCCATAAAGATTGGCCAATGGTTAGGTGTTAATTGCTTAGAGAAAAGAAGGCTTCTGGGGTGACATAATAAATATGTTTAATATAAATTAAGGCCAATATAGATGATTCTCGCTAAAGTGTTTATTTTAATTTACTTATACCCCAGGACGTAATCGTAGAAACAGGGGCATTCTCTACTCTTTATGAGGAAGAAAATTTCTACATAAACATAGAAAGGGATTCTTTACTGTTAGAGCGGTGTGACTTGTGGATCTCTCGCCAGAGGAAATTGTCATGGTGGAATTCACTAACAGAGTTCAACGAAGACTTGGACGCATTTCTGGAGCGTGATAATATAGCAAAGTTGTATAGTGACTGGATTCTGACGGAGGGTCTGGATACATTTATAGTGGTAATATAACAAGTATATAGT
Source organism: Phyllomedusa bahiana (assembly GCA_025379985.1). NCBI lineage: Eukaryota > Metazoa > Chordata > Amphibia > Anura > Hylidae > Phyllomedusa > Phyllomedusa bahiana. Next base: position 15,748 of record JAODAL010054656.1, read on the forward strand.
TACCAGGATCTGGAGAAGGGTCAGGATACATTACTAGATTTGTAATATAACAAAGTTTATAGTTGACTAGGATTCTGGAGAAGGTCATGATACATTTCTAGTATGTAATATAACAAGTTATAGTGATCCTAGTATTCGGAAGAGGGTCCTAGGATACATTTCTAGATGTAATAATATAACAAGTTCTTAAGTGACCAGGACCTGGAGAAGGGTCTGGATACATTCTAGATGTAATATAACAATTATGTGACTAGGATTCTGGAGAAGGGTCTAGAATACATTTCTAGATGTAATAATATAACAAGTTCTAGTGACCAAGAACTCGGAGAATGGATCGGATACATTTCTAGATGTAATATAACAAGTTATAGTGACTAGGATTCTGGAGAGAGTCGTTGATCCAGGGATTTATTCTGATTGCCAGAATTTTGGGTCAGAAAGGAAATTTTTTCCTAACATTGAGGACAATTTGGCTTTCTACCTGAATGTTTTTTTTTTTTCCTTCCACTGTATCAACACTTAACACTTTAGCAGCAACTTTATCACAATAGGCTGAACGGATGGACGTATGTCTGTTTTCGGCCTGACAAACTATGTAACCAATGTAAGCTTCGTTCACCTCATATCACCCCAACTTGTGACTTTTTCAAGAACAAAGTATTCCTCAGAAATTCTAACGAATTCACATTGTAGAATCGATTCGCGACCATCTCAAGTTTAAGACATTGAAGCTGTATGTTTAAGTTTATTTTGAGAGGCACACCAAATTTACACTCTCACTTCCATAGCTGTGCACTGCGACAACTTTTACATTGTATCAAAGTCTTAAATCTTTAGTGTTGTCCTATGAAAAGATATAATACAATATTTACAAAAATGTGAGGAATGTACTCACTTTTGTGAGACACTGTAGCAACAGGTTCCCTACAACATTCTCACGTTGCTTGGAGTCGCATAAGGCTCATACGCTAGTGAGGGGAGATGAGAATGACATGAAAATGCTGTAGTGTGGGTTCCGATCTGGGCTGGGATTACCATGCCATTTGTGGAGGCCATCACAGTTTTGATCGGAAATGTGTGCCAAGAATCTCAAATTTTCATGTATTCAAAGAGTAGTAGAAATGGATTTTGAAATTTAATATATTCGTTGTCTGACTCTTAGAGTATGCAGTGAGCTGCTTATATGTTTTTGTGTTTGCATTTTTGCGGCCAAGTCAGCATGCACCTACATCATTTTGTTTAACCCCTTAAGCCCCAGGTCTGAAAAGTAGTCAATGTCCAGAACATTTTGTTAGTTTTTGCCTCTTCGCGTTTTCAACAGTTGTAACTTTTTCTTATTTTTTCAGTCTGTCGCAGTTGTATGAGGCCTCGTTTTTAACTTCAAGACAAGTTGTACTTTATGGGCGAATAGTTTAATTTCACATTATAAATAGTTGCAGAATTTTTTTTTTTTTTTTTTATTATTTTTTTTTTTTGACATTTTTTTTAAACCATTTACATTTCACACTTAATGACTTGTTAGATTAATTCTACAGGTTATTACAGTCGTGTGGATACCTAATATGTGTAGGTTTTTTTGTATGTGTAATATATGCACATTTATTTTTTATTAAATATTTATTTTTATTTTATTTATTTTTTTATTCATTTTTTTACACTTTTTATGTTTTTTTAAAAATTTTTTATCCCATGAAGAGAGAACTTTGTTAAAAAAATTTTTTTAACACTTAGTAATGTATTAGCATATTCATATATGCTAATACATTATAATCTGTGTCAGTCTGATACAGGCAGTGATCACTGACACAGTGTGTCCTCGTCACTGGCTTCATACACAGACAGCTCTGGGGCCACTCTAAGTCCCCAGGGCAGACTGTGCAGCCGTTCTCCAAGCTCTGTCAGGTCACCGGGTGTTCCGATCACCCGACAGAGCAGGGGAACTCTTTGATTGCACTGCAGTAACTTACCGCCGCAATCAAAGGGTTAAAGCACCGGGTTTCGGAGGTTTCCTCCGCTCTCCGCTGCTCGCAGAAGATGCTCTGGGATCATGGCTGTGTAGTAAAGCTCTGATCCCAGTGCAGCTGCGGCACTGGGCACCGCTAACCCCGAAGTCTACGGCGACACCAAAAGACGTCGCTGTAGACGAACGACCTGCACCAGCCGACGTCAAAAGTCGGTGGCCGGTCGTTAAGGGGTTAAGATTAATTTGAATGTGCTGATCATTTCTTGTTTTTAGCTTCCTCAATGCAAACGTGGCTGCTGTAGCCAGATATGGAGTGGGTTCAGATAATGAGCCCATGCCAAACTCTAGCCTGTATTTTGTGAAGCACATGTCTGTAAAATGTCAAGAATATGACAATTGGAGTTTCTTGGATTAAAAATTAAACTTAGAGTAAAGCTGTCAGGTGGTTTATGCTACCCTATCAGGATGTGGTAGAGGGTGAGGAGCTAAGTTTTGTGATACATAGGTTTATATGATTTAGATCAAGATTTAAGCATAAAAAGCAGAATGAGAAACAGTGGAGGTCCTGATTACCCCGCCCACATACAGTGACTGACAGGTTTCCCTGTATCAGTGTGTGTATAGAGTAAATTATCAGGCACTGTACATGGGTGGGGTTAGCAGTTCTTTTAGTTTCACTTTTAAGATTTGCTCTTCTTTTTACTTAGTAATTCAGCATTAAATCATATGAACCTATATTTCTCAAAGGTCAGTTTCTGTCCCTGTGTGTGGAAACATTTTCTTAAAAGTTCTGGTGCCATGCAGTCACATCTCCATTCTTTTTCTGCTTGGTGATGACAACTAGTGACCACTTCATCACCATTTTGTGGATCTTGCCCCGACCAGACATTTATAGTATTCTTTTAGATATACCATAAATATCTAAAAATAAGCAATGCTCCTACAGGACAGTGCATTGCTGCTGTATGTGTAGATAATTTGACAAACAGAGATAGAACCGAAATTTATATTTGAGAAAGGTAGGTAGATTTCTGATCTAATCAATAGTACATACGGAAACAATATTCCTTTGATGCTGACTACATTTTACTATCGTAAGGAATCATTACAAGATATTCTTGTGCTGAATCCAGATTACATTAATATAACTAAAGCTCTCTTTCTTTTTTTCTCTCCTTCAACTAAGCTTCCAGATTCCATTATCATTATTAGGTTACAAAATCCTATTATACTGTTTCCTCCTTCAAAATGTTCATGCTATAGCTGGTATAAATAATATAGGCAATTCCAAATATACTATTTGGCATGCTTTGAATGTCTAACAAGGGGTTTATTTAATTTCTATTCATAAGGTTTCTACATCCCAAATGGAATGCACCAATTTATCGAAAGCCATACCATCAGCAAAATGCTTTACCACCTAGTTCACATGGTATGTTCCAGCCAATGCACTTCACTTAATGGGAAACCTGCATGACATTCCACTTAATTAGATGTCCTATTGATTAAAAGCAGCTGAGACAGCACTTTGGCTAATTTTTAAAGGACGTAAAATAATTGCTTAGTAAGGTTTCTCCGCTGAATCCAGATATTTTTGTAATGGTCAGTACATGGAACATTACTGGTTTAATATTATATACTATATTTAAAATTATGAGGCATGTCTTAATTTTAGCCTATTTGGTGAAAAGGACACAACTTGATTTGTAAGGAGAATAAAAATGGGGTGTTCTGAGACCTGTGCCATATCCTCCTACTAGTCATATGCAGATGATTAAGCTTGAGATATGCTTGGGGATGTGATGTTTTATGCCTAAACACGATTGCTATTTCAGGAGATGCTTTGTGATAGTAATGTGAATTGTAATGTGTAGCATTTATGAAATTGTATTATATAACTAATTGAAGGTAGCAGGGGCTAGCAAAGGCAACCCCTTAGGTAGCAGATGATTTTTGGATGAGTGAGCATATAACTGTGGTGGGCAAGTCAAAAAATCAGAGAACCTCATCAAAACATCAGCCAGTTGGGCCACAACAAGTAAAATATGTCAGATGCTGTAGACTGCTGTCCATTTATGCACGTGTATTGGAGGATTGCTGTATAAGCATTGGACCACAGTGATGCCACAGGATTCCTATGGTGAGAACAGCAGCTCATAGATTAGTGGCCAGAAGAAAGTAAAGCTCACCATACACATTAAATAAATGTTAGCTAAACCAATCAATTTTGGCATGACATGCCTAATGAATTTGGTGGCCTCCCAACTTTCACACAAAAAATTATGTTGGGTGAGATAAGTATGGAGAAGATAGATTTAAACTAACTGATCCTTTTATTTTTCGGAACCTAAGCCACCCCAAGAGGTGTCTGGCAATAGCTTTCTCCCATCTCCCCATTTAGAACACATGCATGGAGAAGAAGACAGCTGTTTGTAGCTCTGAAGCACAACCATTGGTATGTGCAAAGGGCTATAAAACTGCATATAGTGAGAGCTCTGTTTGCAAGAGTTAACAGGCTGAGTGTGTATTGTGAAGTCCTAAAGCAAGGACCCAGGGTCAGACTTATTGTTTTGTTTAAGACAAATTAAACACCCGATCTAATCTATGTAGGGGTTTCTCTCTCCAAAAGACCCCTGTAGCAACCTACCCAGTAGAGAAACATTATTATGACCACTTCCAATTTTGCCTTAGCCAACTTTTCATCTTATCAGGATTGAGCTGGTTGGTAGAGATAACAAAGGATTGGGAAAACTTTCTGACACATGTCACCCATTGCTGTCATGGGCAAAAAGGGTAATTTATCAGTTTCAAAAAGGGATGATTATTGGCTCTTGGGCCAAGGGTTCATTCTATTCTACTGTCCTATTGGCTACCTAGCTATCATTCAGCTTGGAATCAGTCAGATGGTTTATGCTGCCCTATCTGAGAGGATGGGTAGAGGAAAAACTGAGCTCGCAAAAATACATAAGGCAAATTTAAAAAAATTTTGTAAAAACAAAAACTGCCAACCTTTTTTAATAAAAATTAATTTTTAAACCCCCCCCATACTTTGGGAACCGTTTCATTTTTTGGCAAAAAAACTCATTGGGGAAAAAACAATTTTTCCCCTTTCATTTCAAACCGCTTTTTATTTGAAAGCTGTGCTGACAGGCACATTGTGACATGGAGCAGAAGAATGAGCAGAAGAAACTGCAGTCTGGACCCTGTATGAATTTGCAACCTGAGGCTGCTGGATGACTCAGAGTATTGGTGTCATGTGCAGGTGACAGGAAGCAGCTAGGAGACTTGATGGTGTTGGGGGACACAGGGCAGGTAGGGCACAGGTGGATCTGTGTGTGGCATGTATATGGCAAATCTGTGAGAGTCACCTCATATGTGTGTGTTCCATGTTTAGGATCATAGCCTGATATACAATGTGCCTCTTACAATCACCTGATGTCAGTGCTTGAGGGGTAATAAAAAGTAGCCCTGGCACAAAACCACCACCAGCCCACTTACATTATCCGCTTACAAAATTTCCCTTGGTCACGCACCTCGCCACTTTCTAAAATAAAGAACACTATAACCATGAGCAAGAAAGAAAGAGGATGCTTGTATGCTGCCACTATACAAGCACCAATATAAACTACAATACTAACTTACACAGACCACATAGTGGTCAGACACCAGCTCGGGTCACATCACGTGACCGTGACTACAGCACTGATCCAACATAGAAGTAAAATAATCCCAGACATGAGGGACTCATAGGAGATATCATCTCTGATGGAAGTTGTTCTCTTCTCCTTTTCTTCTCCATCTTGCCCAAAACTCCAAGACGTCTTTTCTGATGAGTTGTTTTCTTCTCTGATGAGTTGTTCTCTTTCCTTTTTTTCTCTGTCTGGTACAGAATGCAAAGACATCTTTTCCCGGCCACTACTCATCCCTGTAGAATTTACCACAAAAACATCTTAGACTCCTGTCTTTCCCAGCACTACCTTAACAATTCCCATTTCTGTACAAACTCCCCATCCATAGCGCCTCAAATAGTAATAGTTTTCCCTTTGGTGCTCCACACAGAAACTGTACCCCAAACAGTGAAAATGCCCCCATTTGAGTCACCAGTAGGTAGGTCCACATACCATATAGTAGGCAGGTACATAGGTACAGCCTAAATATTTGAAATAAAAAAAAGGCAGATAAGTGGCAGATAAATAGCTAGTCCCCCATTAAGTAGCAATACATGCTGCCCAGTAGCCAGGTAAGTATGTAGGACTCCCATAGTAGGTAGGTATATAATTACCCTCAGAATGTAGGTAAATGGGCATCATCAGTAAGTTTACAGGTTCATTCAGTAGGTAATGAAGTATATAATCCCCAATTAGGTAGTACATCAGTGGGTATATAGCCTCCATTAGTAGATAGATATGTATAAAGATCCCCACAGTGGGTAGGGAGTCCCCCATTAGGTACATATATCGACCCTCTCAGTAGGTAGGTAGGTATATAAGGTCTCCTCAATAGGTAGGTATATTGAGCCAACAGAAAAAAAGTGTATGATCCACTCACCAATACCCGGTCTCAGTGTTTTGAAGATAGTTCACGGTGCAGGTAAGAGGCATTAGATCCAAAAATGCAAGCACAGGTCTTCAAAATAAATGAAAAAAATATGTACTTCCAGCACTACATATCCTCAGATATAAAATGCACATCTTTATTGGAGTTCCATTTAAAAAACAGATAAAAACATAGAGAAACTTCTGTGGAATTATACCCCTGTTTGCGTGTTTTGAGCTACTCAACAAGCGCTTATTTGTAACAAATCCTGTGGTATCAAAAAACCCATTACATAGTACCGCTAATTGCTTAAACACCTGATATTTAACCCTCCATGTGCCTGCGGCATAGAGAGAAAATAGACGCAAGTCACAATACACACGGCAGAACATAACATCAAAATATGCCTAAAACACTAGACAAATACAATAGTACCACTAATTGCTTAAACGCCTGGTGCGACATGTATGAACGGGGCTGTGCCAGATATCTGGCGTCTTTACAGCCTGATATCAGGCACAACCCCGTTCATACATTTTCTTATCTCCCCACGCCACTCCGGGGCGCAATACATTGTGCCTGCGACACTGTGTAATGCGCCGATCTCAGGGGGGGTGCGGTAGGCCGGGCGCACTAGAACCGTAGCGCAGCTACATATTTATAGCTTCACTACGGCATTTCTGGGTACATTACAGTCGGAACAGGAAAACCACTTTCAAAGTGGTATACCTGATCCCAAACTGTCGCCTAAGCGCTGGAATGCACCTGATTTATGACCCGCTGTATAGCGGGTTCATAAATCAGGTGCATTCTGTTCTTCATTTATTCGCCTGAAATTTGGCGTGGAAACACCAAATTTCATGCATGTCACCCCTGATATTTAACCCTTCATGTGCCTGCGGCATAGAGTGAACATACACGCAAGTCATAATACACACGGCAGAACAGAACCTCAAAATATGCCTAAAACACTAGACAAATACATCCCCGAATCACAAAATATTCTGAAAAATGAAGTCAAAATCAGTATATATGCATGAGTTTCAATTTGTAATTAAAGGGGATGTCTCACTACAATGATTATCTTACTTCAGTCCTGTTTTCTTGGTTTCATTTTGAATTCAGGGGCGTGTTTTACGGGTTCTACTAGGCTCAGAAAACCGGGCTGTAGCATAGCAACCAGTGGCAGCCTATAGGAGATCAAACGGTCTGTAGCTATATGCCCTGAGGAGTTTTGCAAAAAAAGCGGTGCAGCCGAAGCCGGGCTGGGGGCCTTTTGGCGGCCCTGTCTGCCCCCGGGTTTCAGGAGCGATGGCCCACGGCCCGGTTTCGGGGCGACAGGGCACTCGCTCCCACGCGTATACTCACCCGGCCATGGCCCTGTTGCCCATCCTCCTTGCCTAGAAACGGGAGTGCGCGCCCCCGGCTCTGTAAATTTAAAGGGCCAGCGCATGGTTTTCAAATTGCCGGGGCGCTGTCCCTATATTACGGGGGCGCGTCCGCCCGTTCCCCCCTGGATCAGTGCCTGTTGCCTATGAGAAACTTTTTCTTCAAGTCTAGTCATAGCCCGTTACCAAACCTTCTTGCCCACAACCACAAACCCTTTGCCGCCTATCCTGACCTTTTCCGCCTTCCCCGACTACAGCCTGCCTTACGATTCGTCCACCTATACCTCGGCTCCCCCGCAGGCAAGTCACGTCAGGGGTGCGAACGGTAGACCCCCGTGCCGCAGGTCATCCCGCTTTGCGGGGGGTCTGGTAAAAAAACCGGGTCCTTAGATTCCCGCCTGGTGGCTTACACCACCCGCTTGCGGGGCCGTGAGGGAAAAAGGGGCATTGTGCAGGTGATGCGCCCACAAAAGGGGGGAAATTGGGAATAGGTAAGACACTGTTAAGGGAATGTATTGCAAAGTGACTTGTTTTTTTCAAGATCTTTAAAAAAAAAAGCAACCCTTGTAGTGAGACAACCCCTTTAATTTTGATTGTAAATACAGATTTTTAAGTTCAGAATTTAAATCCTCTAGGATGGCTGTAGAAAATTGTTCCAAAAAAGTATTTTCTGTATTGCTAAGGGGAAAAAAAAAAACACGTTTTTCCCCGATTAGCCTTGAAAAATCTGACAGATTTCATCCATTGTAAAAAAAATGTTTTTTTTACTGTCAAGAGTCTCATAAATCAATTGATAGATATAGCCTTGTTAATAGTTCCAAAAAACAAGTAAATTAGGGAAAGGGCCCCAA
>JAODAL010054657.1:0-24485 GCA_025379985.1 Phyllomedusa bahiana
AAATTCCCCCGTGGTGACTACAAAATTGCTTATTAAAATTTAACTGCAAAGTAGTCTATCAACAAACCGGGGGCCTGCGCCAAAGTGAAAAAAACGTATTGAAATGTTTCGGAAAAAAAAAAGGTTTTTTTTTGGCCCCTATAGTTCCCTGTGGTGAGTAAAAAATTGCAGTATTACTTTTAAAGTGCAAGGCCTCAATGAACAAAGCTGTAGTGCCCCAAAAGTAAAAAACACGTTCTGAAATTTATTCGGATTTAAAAGGTATTTTTGGCCCCTATCAACCTGTGCTGACTTGCTGGTTTAATTTAAGTACAAGGTGGCTATATCAACAAAGGTGGAATGGGAAATTGAAAATGAAAACCTATCTGAAATGTATACGAAAATAAAAGGGGATTTTGACCTAACAAAGGCCCTGCAGTTACTAGAAGTGTGTACCCTTAAGTTCAGGTCCCCCATTCAGGAAATTTTCAATAAAAAACTGTTAATATAAAGCATTGCTTTGTCTACACTAAGTTTGGTGAATTTTCCAGTATTCTTTATAGGCTTGGTTCTATTCGTTAATAAAGATATTTTTGCCCCTTTCAAATTCACTGTGGTGACTATAAAAATTTTTTGATTCAAATTTAAGTGAAGGTGGATATATAACAAAGGGGAAAGGGGCAAAATTAAAAAATGAAACCTATCTGAAATTTTAACTGATAATAAAAGTGGAGTTTTGCATCTAACAAAGAGACCTGCGTTCTAAAAAAGATGTGTACCTTAATTTCAGGGCCCAAAAAGGGAAATATTTCAATAGAAATGTTAATAAAAACTATTGCAAGGGTTACACTAAGGGTTGGTGAATTTATCAAGTTTCTTTTAGAGTTGTCTGTGTTCGCCCGCGGGGGGCCCCCCCCCGCTCCCCCCGTGACTTTACGCAGTGATGCTCCTTTTAAAAATTTTTACCTAATATATAAAACTTCCAATCTCATTAACTAAATTGTAAGGTCCAGCTAATTTTGTACGGTTTCTCTGTGAAGAAATATAAAAATTTCCTGGCTGTTTGGGACCAAGCAGAGCGCACGTCCTTTGCTCGAGCGCTGAGAGACCCTGAGGTGAAAAAGGGAAACCGTGTTTATGTAAAACAGGTCTGTGATTTTTCCACCAATCGCAACCATACAATCCAGTCTGCGCGCACACACATTCACCCTGCTCTATTCTGTAAACTGATTGTGGCCGCCAAAAAATTTCAGGAAGCGCCGAAAAAAGGGCGGTCTTATAGATGATGACAGTTTTAAACCCAATTATCGATTCTAAAAAACCGATCACCCTAAAAACTGTGCCGATTTCAACTTTGTCGTAATAAACGTCAAAACTTAACAACACCGGCCCTAGATGACAGCTGCAGTTTTGGCCCCCAGTGACCCTGTGCGACTCCCCTTTTCTGTGCTGCGACTGGGCCCCCTCGGAAAGTTTGTGCCACTGCCCCTCGCATGTGAAGAGCCCGCCACCTCTCTGTCTGACATTTTTGGGTTTTTTTTTTAAAATGTACAGACTCTGTTTTAAAGAAGATATCTGTATATGATAAATACACAACCCCCGTATTTGATCCAAAAAGGGAAACTTCTAACAAAACTTTGGTTTAACCCTTTGGGTATAAAATTTCGCTCCACCAAAAAGGCCAGGAAAAATTTATTGTATGTGGGTTTTAAAAAAAAACTGTGGATTTTTTCTTTAAAAAGAAAAGCACAAACAGGATTAAAAATTTAAACCTTGGGAAAAGAATTATTTCTACACCAAAATTTTTTCTTTTGGCCCTTTAAAAACCCACCCTTTCTTTTACTGACCCAAAAAGCAGAAAAACACTTTATTAAAACCCCTTGGGTGTAAATTGCGCAAAAAAAATTTTGGGTGCCAAAATTTCCAGCTTTGGGAGCATGTTAAAACACGGTATTTTTACGGTCACAACAGCAGAAAAAAGCTTTAAATTTAAACCCTTTGGGTATGAATTATGCTTCAGCCAAAATTTCTTCTTTGGCGTTGAAAAAAAAATTTCTTTTACTGACTACCCAAATGCGAAAAATTCTTAGTTTACCCTTGGATGTAAATTGTTTCAAAAGAAATGGCTGCGAAAAATTTCTACTTTTGTACGTGTTAAAAAAAAAGTGTATTTTTCCCGAGACAACAGCAGAAAAACCTTACTTAACTTTTGGGTTTTAAATTGCCAAAAAGAAATGAGGTCCCAAAAATTTTCCACCCAAAGTAGGGGTGAAACTGTTACAAAACGTGAAATTTTTTGACACAAAAAGCAGAAAAACCTTAAAATTAAAAATTCAGATATGAAATTTTTGCTACAGCAAAAATTTCTTCTTTGGCGTTGAAAAACACCGTTTCTTTTAAATGACCACAACCGCAAAAAATGCTTAATTAAAAAACCCTTGGGTCTAAATTGTGCAAAAGAAAAGAGCAGCCAAAAATTAAGTGGTTTTGGATTGTAAAAATGCGGTTTTTAAAATGAAAACAACAAGGGAAAAAGGGTTAGATAAATCTTGGGTATTCCCTGTGCTCAAGAACTGAGGGGATAGCATTAAAATGTATATGCAGCCGAATTGGACGCACACTGAACTTCAGTTCCAATACCCCACAAAATCAAAATGTAAGAGAAGCAGTCTCGGAGACAAGCTGTGACACCCCCCCCAAAAATCGCTGTATAAAAGGTATAAAAGTTAGTTCTTTAGTGTGAGATCTCAGCAGCAGCAGCAGCTTCACAGCACAGTGATAGCAGCGTGAACTGCCAGCGTCGCGCCCAGACTTATATAGTGCAGTGATGTCACAGAATCCCGCCGGTCTCTGATTGGCTTCATCTCTGCACATGCCATTGAGGGTCCTCCTTTCTTCCTCCCAGACTTTTTTGCCCCATGTAACGCCATGTGCTCGCAGCCATTTTATCAATTAAAAACACGCTTCGTTCACACGAATCACCCCAAACTTCGACTTCATTCAGAATCGAAGTTCTCCTGAAATTCTAAACAAATTCCACTTCGTTAGAATCGATTTGCCCATCTCTAATTACAGTATATAAAAAGACACATCTGCATGTTTTTCTCACTATCTGACATGAAATCAGAATAAACCTTTCCCGGTTGAGGTCAATTAAGATTACCACAATTATTTATATTTGCCAAATGCCAGAATAATGAGAGAGAATAATTTAAGGCATTTTTATTACTTTCTGCAAAATCAAAAGTTTACATATATTTCATTAGTATTTGGTAGCATTGCCTTTAAACTGCATGACTTGGGTCAAACGTTTTGGATATCCTTCCACAAACTTCTCACAATAGTTGGTAGGAATTTTGACCCATTCCTCCTGACAGAACTGGTGTAACTGAGCCATGTAGGTCGTCTTGTTCGCACCTGCCTTTTCAGCTTTGCCCATACATTTTCAACAGGACTGAGATCAGGGCTCTGTGATGGCCACTACAAAACATTGACTTGGTTATTCTTAAGCCACTTTGTAACCATTGTGGCAGAATGCTTCAGATTATTGTCCATTTGGAAGACCCATTTCCACACAAGCTTTAACTTCCTGGCTGATGTCTTGAGATTTTGCTTCAGTATTGCCACATAATCTTCTTTCCTCATGATGCCATATATTTGTGAAGTGCACCAGTCCCTCTTGCAGCAAAAAACCCCCACAACATGACGCTGCCAATCCCCTGTTTCACAGTTAGGATGGTGTTCTTTGGCATCCGTTTGTCCCTTTTTCCTCCAAACGTAACGATGGTCATTATGGCCAAACAGTTAAATTTTAGTTTTGTCAGACCACAGGAAATGTCTCCAAAAATGTAGGTCTTTGGTTCTGTGTGCATCTGAAAACATTAATCTCACTTTTACCAGCTTTCGCTAGCATCTTCACAAGGTCTTTTGCTTTTGTTCTTAGGTTGATATGCACATGTCGGACCAGAGCACGTTTGTCTCTGACACAGAACACGTTTCCTTCCTAAGCGGTATAACGGCTGGACATTCCCATCTTGTTTGTACTTGCATATAATTGTTTGTATAGATGGACAAGGCACCTTTAGGTACTTTGTAATTGCACCCAAGGACGATTCAGACTTGTGCAAGTCCACAATTCTTTTCCTGATATCTTGGCTTATTTCTTTAGACTTTCCCATGATGTTACACACAGAAGCTGTTTGTTTCTGGTGTAATTTAAAATATATCCACAGGTGTGTCTCTAATTAACTCAGATGTTGCTAATAAACCTATCAGAAGCTTCCAAAGACATGACCTCATCATCTGGGCTGTCCCAAATTGTTTAAAGGCAGAGTAATCCTAGTGTATGTAAACTTTTGACATTGTAGAAAGTAATACAAAATGCCTTAAAAATTATCTCTCTCATTATTCTGGCATTTGGCAAATATAAATAATTTTGGTAATCCTAATTGACCTAAAACAGGTAAGGTTTATTCTGATTTCATATGAGATAGTGATAAAAACATGCATACGTGTATTTTTATATAGTGTATGTAAACTTCTGTTTTCAACTGTATGTGCTCATTGAGTAATTATTTTTTGTACTATGGCCCCAGTACTAGATGCTTGTTAATGGCTCACAGACTACAACTTTCTTGATGAGATTGGGCACTGTATTTTTCCCATTAATGAGTCTTCTGCAATCAAGTATGTATATACATTAGATGTTGAGACCTTTAAATATAAGTATGTGGGTGGTTTCACAAGTTGCATTTTTGCAAAAACACATACAGCTCTGGAAAAAATTAAGAGACCAATGCACAGTTTTCTAAAAATCAGCATCTCTACATGTCTGACAGCCATTCCATTCCAGTGTCAGTTGAATTCCAACCAAAGTACATCTGATTCTACTTAATGTGCTTCTGATTAGATGATCACCTGCATTAAATCTGATTTAATGAAGGAAAGTATAAAAAACACTGCTGTGGTCTTCATAATCCTCTTGCAATAGGACAAGTTGGATGGCAAAACAAGTGCTAGGAAAAGGTCAATAGGAATTTGAATAAAAATATCATGGTTATTCTACCAAATATTGTTTTCTGAACTCTTCCTGACTTAAAACATTAGTCTTACTGTTTCTAAAAAAATATGGGTCTGACAGCACTGCTTCTTTTTTTATTATTTTGAAGAATTCTCCTTTATTGCAAATACTGTATATACAAAATTTTTTACTTTGAATTTCAGAGACATGTTGTCAGTAGTTTATATAATGAAATAGCAATGTACATTTTTCTCAAAAATATACCATTGAAAGAAAAAATCAAACTGAAAATTTTGCAGTGGTCTCTTAATTTTTTCCAGAGCTGTATATTTCATTAGCAATTTTGTATGCTTTTCTCCAAGTTTTTTTTTTTTTTCTTTTGCAAAAAACTGCAATGACCAGATGTTTTAGCTGGAAGTCAATTGGCAAATCTGAAACATGCTACAGACATTACTTTTTTTCTTCCTGTAATATTTTTTTACTTTCACAGTTTTTTCAAAATGCAGCATACTGAGAATGTGGTGTCTTTTTTCAAGCAGTTTTGGCTATTTTTCTGCATCAGAAAAATACATATTTGCACGAGTGCTTTTTTTTTATATGTTTTATAGTGATTTTAGGAATAGAAAATAATGTTATGGATTACATGATTTGGTATGGGAAAAATGCACCAGAAAAAAAAAATATATATATATACCAATATACACTTGAAAAAATGCATGAAGCCTAAAAAAATACAGTTTTTGAACAAAGGCATGCATAATTTTCTTGTATGTATATTGCATGATAACTTTGCAGCGGGTATGTATTGTTACACAGTACTTCAGTTTAGATATTTGGATACCTGTTTAAGTTCAGTTAGTTTGGATTTGCACTCTGTAGTAAAAACAGACACATCATTTATCTATAAATCAGCTAGCACTGAGATAGGCATTGCCTAAAGGTATCGCCAAAATAAACAGACCAAAAACGTGTTTGGGGCACAGTTGCCATTTAGGACCGTATGTGTTTTTCTTTCTTCAAAAAAACATCTGTTTGCTTGCATATAAAAAGATCATCAGTAGGGAAAACAAACTCGGTGGGTTATAAATACAGTATTACCTCACTGCACTGAGAGAGAGAATTTGGCTTCACTACTATAGATGACTTCATTAGCTGTCAATCTGCTACTCCTAGTGACAATGTTTCAAGGCAAACACCATTTATAGCTGTACGAGAACATGCAAAATACATTAAAAAGGAAATGTAAAAGCATTTAATATAGTGATCGAGGAACATTAATACTCATAACTTTCACTATGTACATACTGTATATATTTACCACTTCTTATGCTCTTGTGTAGAAAATAAAAATAATAGTAGATGGACATATCCAGCAGTGGGCTCCTGCATGAAAACAGTGTGTGGTCAAATACTCTCCAGTATGGTTTTTCAAAGCGTAAAGCGCTTGTCATAGATCATTTCATATTTATGAGTTCCTCTTTTGCATCTGGTAGGTTGGGATGGCCAATGAGGCTATATTGTTTGCTTATTTTCATTATAATTAACGCTGGGTTAAAGAAATACTTTGGCCTTGCCACATTAGCAAAATGGCTTTTGTACATGCCATACAATTATATATTACTTAATAGGTCATTTTAAACTTGTTTGCCCCATTGATCCAGAAACGTGGAACACATAAGGAATGAAACAATATGCCCTAAAAGAAAGCATTTCCTTCCTGATCCCAAATGTCAATCAGCCTGGATCAATGTTCCAACAAGAATTCCATACATCTACCGAAGGATTAATATTATTTTGTTGCAAAAGTTGTAAGTTGTATTAGCCTTTTTGGGCATACAGCACTAAGGACTTTATCTATATACTTTTACAGGGCACCCCGAGCCAACAATTAAAACTATCACAAAAGGAACCTCATAGTAAAAATTTAAGGGATTTTGCCACAAAGTAAAATTGATGTGAGAAGCTTGCAAATTAAATAATAAACATTTTCACCATTCATCATTATTAAAAATTATCTACTATTTTTGTTTTAGCTGCTCCCTTAGTGATCCATAGTGTACAACTCATCTCCAGGGAATACGACCAGTGACGAGAGCTCCTCAGTCTTGCTGCACATGCGCAGATATCACCTGTTCTTTCAGGCAGCTACTGTCAGTCTATTCCCTGCTTAGTTATCACACACACTCTCTGCTGAGCGAGTGTTTCACCCCGGGTGCTTTGTTTTTACTTCTGTCCTCTGTACATATTAGTAATTTGTCAAATAGTGCAAATAAATAAAAAGAAATCTCAATCAGGTATGTACATTGACACAAAAAAAAATACACGTTTGCCTCCTGCAGGGATTGGAACCTAGGACCCCTATGATGCTAAACAGAAGTGCTAATCACTCCTCTACATTGTAGCTACTCACAGCTCTTGACTAAAGTGAGCACACTGTGGGGAAAAGCATGGTGATGTCAGGCCTGCTGGGTTACATGATATGCAGTTCAAACAAATCATACATGCACCCTATTGAGCACACTAAAAGCTGGAGTAGGACAAGACAGTCATTAAATGCCTTTGTGGCAAACCCCTTTAACTTTTAATTATCCATATGAAATATTAATAGTAATATATCAAAAACAGGCAAAATCTTAATTAGAGTATGTAGCAAATTTCTTACTAGACCGTAGATATTGTGCCACTTCCTCTATACAAAGTGTAAGGTGGAATAGTGGTGCCAGGTTGTGAAGGTCAAAATTAAGGAGTGCTAGAAGGATAAAAGTTGATAATAAACCATAACAGTTATCCCTAGGATTTTGCTAAACAGTGCTTGCCCTCCAAGCAGAACACTCACCCCACCAGTCTAGCCCTCCCCTACCCTGATAACATCCTAACAATTTATTGTAAAGGACACCCAATATACATACCATAACACAACCAACACAACTATTAGTAGGTGCATTTTCTCTTCCACAAGGATCATGTATGAGAAGTTTTCCACAAAAAGTTTTTAGGATGTTACCTGGGCAGGTGAGGGCTAAACTGGTGGGGTTACCCTTTATGGGGTGACTGCTCCATTTAGAGGGCAAGCACTGTTAAGTAGTTGCCTAGGGATAACCTGCTAGTTTTTTTTATCACCTTTTATTATCCAGCCTTTTTTCATTTGAACCCTCTTCCCCTGGCACAACTATTCCACATGACATGGCCTACGGACTGTAGGCCGTGAGACCTACAGTCCAGTAAAATCTTTACTACATAGTCTAATTGAGATTTTGTCTGTTTTTGGTATGTTGACATTAATATTTGACATGGATTATTAAAAGTTAAGTCTTATTATGGGGTTCCCTTTGTGGCAATTTTAATCTTAGGCCTTTTTAAAGCCCTCACCTGTTCCTGCTGTGACCATCTCCTGAGGTAACTATCCCACCAATTTGCAGTTCTTATGGCAAGATAATACTGCACCTTTTGGCTCAAGATGGAGGGTGTACCCCCTATTGAGAGGCTTTTACATAAAGCAGCTTTTTTAATTTTATTGTGTTGGCCATTAATATACATATACATGTCTCCCCTAGATGTCTCTTCTCAAGACTAAATAAGTTTAATTATTTTAATCTTTCCTTTAAATAACATGCTGCATGTCTCTTATGAGTTTAGTTGCTCACATTGACAGGTCTGTTACATGTGATGATGTTTGGTTAACAGCAACGAAGACAGACTATATCAAACTCATAGTTATGGGTTGCCTATATCCATGAGTAAAAAAAGCTCTCCAAAACCCTCACACTAGATTGATGACTGCTGTATATATAGGAAGATACCCAAAAGCCATGAGTCGATGGTCAAAAAAATTGGCAAAAAAAGGAAAAATATATCATTATGGTTTAATATGGCAGTTAATACATGTGTAAAAAAAAAGTCTACCTATACGTGGTATCAAGAAGCTGGAAGTGTAGGAGGCAGTTGGTGGCTAAATAGTTACTTTTTTAGTATATTCTCACAAAGTGGTCTTCAAACTTATAATATTTTTGTACATTGCATTACCTCTAGTTGTAAGGGTTTAATGGTTTAAGTTAATTAAGGCAAAAGTTCCAGATGGCAACCAACGAACTCCAGTTTGTGATTGGTATTCCTGTAACTGATTTATTTAACCATTCCTGATGCTTGGGGAATGGTAAAAGTGGGGTAAGGAGATATTGACTAGAAAAATTTACGGGTCATACTTTCGTATGACCCGCAAATATGGTAAAATTATTAACAAGTACAGCACTCATTGAGCGCTGTGTAAAATCTTTGTCGTTGTTCAGATGGGGATTTTACAAACATATTTCTGAAGAAATAGAAAAGTATAGGAGACAGAAAGCTGCCTCTCATTGACAGTATACACTGGTCAGCGTGTACTTCCAATAGCGCTACAGAAGGCATTGTGCTTATGTACTTGTGCACGCCGCAATCCGCCATCTAACATATCCCAATAGTGAAAAAGCTGATAACTACAAGTCAATAAGCTTGTCATCCATAGCAGTAAAAATAATGGAAACCCTTTTGAAGAGGGGAATAATTGACCAACTAAAAACTAACATCTTGTTGGACCCAAAACAGCATGGCTTTACTAATTTCCCTTATTCTTTGATTATGTCACAAAAGTGTTGGATGAAGTTAGTGCCATGCGTATTGCCTATCTGGATGTCAGCAAACCTCTTGATAAGGTTTCACAAAGGGCTCATAGATAGTTAATGCAAATTTAACTTAATTCCTGGATAGTTCAGTGGACTGGCCGTTGGTAAAGGACAAATATGAGAGTGTCGTTAATGGTGTGCATTCTGACCAGAGACTGGTTACAAATGGTGACCACACAGGTCTGTCCTGGGTCCTATAATTTTTAAGATGCTTGTAAGTGACATAGCAGAAGGATTGGTTGGTAAGGTTTTCCTGTTTGTTGATGATGATAAAGTGTCCTATAGGGTTGATACTCTTAGAGGTCTCTGTAACATGGAGAATGATTTAGCTGTACAAAATAAATGGTTGAGACAGTCAATAACTGTAATTCAATGTTGCCAGACATAAATAATGCATCTTGGAAGATGGAATCCTTTGTCTGTATTCTACATTATCCAAAGGAGAAGATTTAGGAGTTATGTTTTCCGTCAGCTTCAAAATGAGTCACAGTGTGGCCAGGTACTAGAGAGAGCAAGTCAGAGGTATAACCAGCAGAAAGAGGGAGATTGTGTCCTCACTGTATATAGCTGTGGATTAAAGACGTGTGCTCACCATGCTGTTTCACAGAGCCACAGGAGGCTTCTGACTGGTCAGGCGGTGAGTGATTCAACAGCAGGGATTGGCATATCAGCTCTCCTTTTCCTTGCTGATCCTATTACAGTGATATTACTGCTGAAGGTTTATAATCTGTAGTGCACAAGGTTATAGAGATCTAATGGTTAAAACCTGTCAGTAACTAGGATAAACAATTTCCTTTGCTACTGATAATATTCAACAGGAAGTGACTCACCATGGCCATAAGACAGCAATGAGAGAGAAGATATGATCAGTAACAAAAAGAAACTTGTGTAAACTAGTAGGAGATAAAATTTCCTTTATCTGGTGAACAAAGCAAAATCAAAAGAGCGATGTATTTGTAATTGTCTTCATTTACATTTCCCAACATGGCAGAAGCTAATCATTGTGGTGAGAAAACCCCTTTAAATTCTGGAGGCCCCACCTACAAAAAGATTTTGCTAAAATAATGACTGAAATAATGACTGAAACCTTAAATATGTTAAAGGTTTAAACAAGATTCTGGGAATATAATCTAAAATTAGTTAGATGGAAGACAAGAAACAATGTCAAAGAATATTACTTTACTGGAAGAGCAGTAGATGATTGGAACAAATTTCCAACAGGTGTGATTGGAACATCAATAGTAAGGAAATCAATAGTATTGTAAACCAGGTCAGAGCCAAAGCAGGAAGTTATCATTACCATTACCATTACTACTTAGTAGTCTAGCAATTGCAGCAGCTGAGCAGATAGCAAATGAGCATAGTGGGTTGTAGCTTTAACTGTATATGGTGAGGTTCATTGGGTTTCCACCAAATCAGTAAATCACCAGATCCTGTATTATCGATGCCTGAAGGCTAGTGATGGTAATAACTTTTTTTACTGGCAATGTTAATTGCTGGATAGTTAATATGGTTGAAAAAAAAAAATATGTTCATAAAGGTCAACTAAGAACAGAGTTAAGAAGTGGATGAAAGGGAGGAGTAGAGGGAATTTTAAAACTTTGTTTCTATGTGTCTATATAGGTGTTAATATTATTTTGCTGTAAGTAGTTATTTAAGCCTTTCTTGAAGCCTTCACCTGTTCCTGCTGTGACCTGCACCTAAGGCGGCTGTTCCACAGATTCACAGTACTTATGATAAAGAAGGTTTGTAGTCTCTGAAGATTAAACCTGTTCCCTACAGATGGAGGCTTTGCCATATTTTGTTGGAGTTTTGCATTTTATCCATAACTTTTGTAGGGGCAATTTATGTTCTTACATAAATCATATTTCGCTGTGGGCGTCTGTTTTCAAGAATAAGTAAGTTGTCCATTATTTTTATATAAAAAAGGCTCTGTTGGTCAGGAGAGGCTACAAATAAAAAAAAAAAAAAAAACAAACAACGCACTTGTGAAATAGGCTCCATTCCAGCGCCACCACTGCTCTTGGTGCTCCCTCACAGTGATGTCACATTCATTGGTCATAAGACATTACAGCCAATTACTGGCTTCATGTGTCACATGCCATTCATGGAGAAAAAGATCGCTGTGGTCAGTTTTTGGCTGCGGTTTGACGTGACTGAGAAACATGACATGGTCGGAAGGGACATTGGGGTTACTGGAATGGAGCAGGCTCCACGGGTGATTTAGGGTTTTTGTTACAATTTTTAACCCTTTTTTTTTTTTAAATAATGGGCAACAACGTTGATAAGGTCAACACTTTTTGCCAACTCTTTCTTTAACCTAAGTGCTAGACACATTGATCATGTAAATGATGCAGAGCCCTGCATTCATATCAGTTAAAAGCTCTGTAGGGGGAATAACTGGCCACTATTGATTAACTAACTCCCAAACTTATACCTGAGTTCTGATTAGTCCAGGCTTAAAGGGGTTTTTCCACGATCTAATGTTGACGTGGGATCCTCCAAAATGGCTATTTAATCACTTTTTTAAATATATGTCATTAAAAAAAGCCTCTGAGATCTACACCCAGACTAAGATGACCTTAGTTTTCAGACAGATAACATTATACACGACCAGGAGCTGACAGGAGCTGATCTGGCCAAACTTGCATTGTTTGCACTTCTTATATGATGGCAGAGAACATGAACGAGCTTTGAAGGGACTGGGGAGAAAAGATCCTGTGTCTTTTGTATAGAGAATCCACTGGTTGTAATGTAATTATCTGAGTAAACATGCAGACGCTCCCTGGCAATCTGCTCAGCCCTCCTCTCCCCCCCCTGCAGCAGTTTGTAAACAAATGAAACTGTTTGTTCATTTGTTCACAGAGCTTATATTCTCTCCTGAGCAGATAAGAGGGAGAAACTTGTGCACAATACAGTTAACCCCTGTGGATTAGCCAAATAACATGTTTGCTCAAATACAGAGACTGAATATCAGGAACGTGCATTGGAGGTGGAGTGATGACATCACAGAGGAGGTACTTGTTTTTTAAACACTGAAACACAACACCCTTTTTTCAAGCCTCAAGAAGGGAGTATCAGCCTGTTAGGTGAGGAACTCACTTTTTGGCAAAACCACTTTAATATTCTGGCTGGTTCAGATTTCTATCTTCTTCCTCCATATTTCGATACTGCATACAAGGTTGAACTCTGCGCTCAGTTAAGCTCTGGTTCTTTTTGCTGAACCCTTAGATATGCCTTTGAGATGCTTGAGGGCTTTGATAAATGACCAAAGTTTTGAGACTAAGGGCCACATGTATGAAAGCTGTCTAGGTCTAAAACTCTCTTTATTACCCATAGCAACCAATCAGAGCACCCCCTGCATTCCATATAATGCTCTGGAAGAATGAGAGGTTGCTATGGGCAACAAATTGAATTTTAGACCTAGACAGTTTTCATACAGGTGGCCCTAAAGAGGGAGTATAGAGGATTGTATATATGTGTATCATACAATGCCAAATTTTGACACCTTAAAATGTGTCATCAGGTGCACATTACACCAAGTTTGGCTGTTTGCCTGCTCATAATGTTAGAGATGGGCGAATTTCTAAAAAATTTGATTCGGTCACTTCGTTGAATTTTCCGACAAAAATAAATTCGGTTCCGAATTACTTCGGCACAATCGCGTTAAAAAGCAGTATTTCCAGGCTGCCAGAGCCTGCAGGTGCTGTAGAAACGTTGTGCCGCTTAAATATAAAGGGGGAGCTTGGGTTTGGGGTCTTCATAAAATTTGTTTTTATATGCACGCAGATGACGCCGCCGCTCTTAGAATGCTTCATAAAAATTTCCCCGGGCACTTAAGGGGGGAAAAACTGCCCAAAAACTCAAGCGGGAATGTAGCCTTTTTAAATTATGCCAGCGAAACTGGAAAAAAAAAACTGAGAGTCAGGTGGGCAACATTAGTGACAGAGTGTGGAGGTGCGGGCAGCCACAGCAGATGGTGGGCATGGGCACAATGACATTCTGGAGGTGGCAAAAACGAGGAACCCAAAGGGGCACAATGACTGGAAGGAGGCCCCGGCGGCAGCAGTTAAATCAGCAGTGGACAATGACATTTTGGAGGCGGCAAAACAGTATTAGGCCACAGAGTCCAATGATCAGGGGGAGGCAGAAAGAGTGCATGAGATAGGCATGGCACAATGAAAATTCGGGAGGGCAAAACAGTTTGGGCCACAGAGGGGCCAATAATACATGTGGGGGTTTAAACCACAGCACATGAGATCGGGGCGGGACAATGCATTCTGGATGGGAAAACAGTATTAGGCCACAGGTGGCACAATGATAAGTGTAGGTCACGGCGGCAGCATATGAATGGGCAGTGGCACAATCTTTTGGAGGCGGCAAACAGTATTAGGCCACAGAGTGGCACAATCACACAGGTGAGGTCACGGCGGCAGCATAGAGATCAGGCAGTGGCACAATGACTTTTGGGGAGGCGGCAAAACAGTTTTGGCCACGAGTGGCAAAACACACAGTTGGAGGTCCCCGGGGGCACGTATGAGGTGGGCAGTGGCACAAATGACATTCGGGAGGCGGAAAAACAGTAAAAAGGCCACAAGTGCACAAGATACAGGTGGAGGTCCGACGCACAGCTGAGATCAGGGGGCACAATTACATTGGGGAGGGGGAAAAACGTATTAGGCCACAGAGGGGCACAATAACAGGTGGGGGTTACGGCGGCAGCTTATGAGTCAGCGGGCACAAGACATTTGGAGGCGGAAAAACGAAATTGGGCCACAGAGTGGCAAAATCACACAGTGTGGATTTTTACGGGGGCAGCAGTATGAGGTCAGGCAGTGGACAATTACATTCGGGGGCGGCAAAACATATTAGGCCCAGAGGGACAATGATACAGGTGGAGGTCAGACAACAGCATGAGATCAGGGGTGGCACAATAAATTTTCTGGGGTGGCAAAACAGGAGGAACCACAGATGGAAAAATGATGAGAGGAAGTCACGGGGCAGCAGATGAGGTCAGGCAGTGGCCAAGACCAGTGGGAGGACATGGCAGCAGCCCACAGCGCATGGGGTCAGACAGGGGCACAATGCACGTGGGGATTGTCACGCAACAGCAACACACAGCAGCATGGGTATAGAGGGCACAAGAAAGAGTGTTGGGTGGGTGGCAATACCAGCCCCGGGTAAAGATGGGGGGTGGGGAAATGGGGAAACTGTCAGCAGTGTGTGGCATAGGTGGGGGGGCATCAAAATAGGGGGCTGAGGCAGGTATTTTGGGCCCAGACGAACCAAAGGCAGGGGTGTGGGGAAATTGGCCGGGGACCCAGCCTGATTATCTTGAAAAGGTCGCGTTCCAAATTTTCCCCTGGACAAGGGGTTCTCCTTGGGTAACATGGCCCCCGCCGCACTGAACACCCCTCTGTGCCACACACTGGCCGGCAGGACAGCTTCTCCATGCAAATCACAGTTGCGGCCACACCCCTTTTGGCTGCCCAGTAGTCCGGGATCTTCAAAACTGAGGTGGCAGAGTGCTGCCAAGTACCAAATTTTTTGGTTCAGGGACTGCTTCAGATCTGCTGTGCTTGCTGGCGATGCCCCCCTCACTAGGGGGGGGAAAGGAAGCTGCTCACAGTGACTCCAGATTAGGTTATATGATGGAGTGGTATGCCCTCCCCCCCCCCCCCACCTTTCCCCAGCACCCCTTTGCCGTAGTAATGAGCCGGGGAACCCCCCCGGGTCAGACCGTCGAGGAGGCGATGCCGAAAAATAGGCAGCAGCCAACTGATTACGGGGGTTTTCCCCAATATTTTGGGTTTTTGTCTTCACTCTCAAGAGCTGGGAAAAAGGCTCCCTTTTGGACCAGTGCGAGGGGTCCAATAGGGGGGGAAAGCTAGAAGTCATCCTCTGCCGGGTGTGATTTCGGCTGTCACTAGCCACGCAAATCCATGCTGGGGCCTTGCACAAGTGATCCGGGGGGCTCCCTCCCTCCTTTCCACTGTTTCTGCCCCGGGCTTGGGGGTCTCTGCCTCGTCTTCCCATCTCCATCCCCCTCCTCCAGTGCTCCTGCTCCTCTCTTTGTCCCCTGGGTAAAAAAATCCATCATTTCACCAGTTAATGCTTCTGCCCCGCCCTCCCCTCCTTTCGTCCCCCCCGATCATGTGGCCACGAGATGGTCGTAAATTCCCCGTCCCCCCCCAGACGATTTTTAGCATCTTTCCAGGCAGAAGCGTGGAAATGATGTATTAAACGTAGCCCCCCCCCCCCCCTGGCGACTGCAAATAACGTGCCCCCTCGAATGGCCCAAAAACCCGGGGTGTCCCTGACTGCCATGGCTGACATAAAATTACACGGGGGAATACTTCGTCTGCCGGGATCATAAAAAACTTTAAATTTGCCTTTTCTTTTTCATCAGTCGGCCCCAAAATGTACGGGCTTGGAATTCCAGCGGGGGGAAAAACCCATATCTGAGTGTGTTGGGGGGGGCCGTTCTGCCGCTGCAACTTGAGGAGGGTGTTCCTGGGGTTTTGTCAATGGATAAAGGATGCCATTCCTGGCCCTTTTCAAATGTTTGAAGATCGTGGGAAAACTTAGGGAAACCCTTTTTACAAACCCGATTGAACACGTGCCCATGCAGGAGCTGGACCATCCCCCCTCGGTGCAGCCAGACCGTTCCTCCCATTGTCCGTCACCTGGTTCCCCCATTTTCAGTTGGGGCGGAAAAGCCCCACTCGATTTCTTGTGCTGCCGGAGCAGTTTTTCCCCCCCGGGATTTGTTGCCGAGGCAGCCAGGGTAACTGCGTGACACCCTGTGCCCTTACAATGTGGTATGATGGGGCAGTACTTGTGGAGGCTGGATGATGGTGGTGGGGGGAGAGAAGGCGGACATTGGGCAGGTGGAGCAAAATTTGACAACGTGGAGGAGAAAAACGGGGTCTCCGCCAAATTTTTGGTGTGCCTGGGTGGAAGCACATTTCCCCCTGGCCCTAAGGAATGTACTGGCCCTGCCAGTTACGCTCCAACGTCCCCGCTCCCCTGCACCTTTAACAAACCGTAAGCTCAAGGATGACCCATTTTGTTCTACATATTAAGAAGTGTGGTAAATGCCCTTTTTTGGGAAAAAAAATTACGGTTGGGAAATCTCCATCCGGGTCGGCACAAGTCATTATTCTCTGAAAGGGCGATCCACCTTTTTGGAAAGGGGGGGACTGCAGTCCAACAACTTGGGCAGGACCGGTCGTGCTGCACCTTGGAGGTTGGAGCAACTGTTGTCTCTTTGCAATCGCCCCACGAAGATGCTGGCGCCATGGTAGCGAGGGCAGGGCATCGGACCGGGGGGATGAGTAAAGGAAAAAAAACCCTTCGCGAGGTGGGGGGAGCCTTTGGTGCAATGGCTGCGTATGGGGGGCTGTGCTGTGTTGCTGCGCGGCAGGGTGGCCACCCATCTGAGCCACTTTTTTTCCCCGGCACCCGGGTGGGGGGCTGATGTTTGAGCGGGGGCCCTTTTTGCCAACGTTGCTCCCCGGGGCCACCCCTTCACTTTCTGCCCCAATTCCCACAAACCCAAATTTTGGGTCCTCCTGGGTTTTCAAAGACTGCCACACGCCGAGTTCGGATTTTACCCAACGCCGCACTGGTGATACTGCCGCCCCTGCCCCGCTGACCCTGTGCTGCTACTTTCTTGGACCTGCGAAGCCCGGGGTTTTTTTACCCGTGGCCGTTGGTCCGACCTCACACTGCTGCTTCCTGCTGACTCACAAACACAGATCCACTTTGGTGGGCGCGCCTGACCGCAAGCTGACGCCCCCCTTCTCCCGACGTGTGAAACCTTGCCTCACCCCGGCCCCAAGTGCGGTCGGCTCACATCATCTATTGTGTTTTTATCGTCATGCTGTCCTCTCACCGGGGCTTGGGATGCCCAGGTGACCTCTCACAACATGACCCCCCATGCTACTCTCCACACTTTTCTTTGCCGTACTGCAAGAACAGGGGGTATTGGCCCCCTTTCTTCCTGCATAGTGCTTTACGCCCTCCTCAAAATTTTTTCCCCGTATTAGTGGCGCTGAGCCCGACAATAGTGATCTTGGGGTGAGGGAACCATGGGACAGGGCCTGAGGGCAGTAGGGCCGCTGACCCGTCCCGGGCCCTGAAAATAATGATTTTTTAGGTTCCCCCCGACTCTTGGGTGGGGTTGTCAGATGTCATTGGGGGGGAAGAGATGACCTACAACCAATAAGAAACCTTGGGGTTTCTGAACAACACAAAGGCCGCTAGTGCAGCGGCTTTTTGGCCTCACCCAGGACCCTGCTGCGACGTCCCCCTTTCTGTGCTGCGACCTGAGCCTATTCCCGGAATTTTTGTGCCCCTTGCCATCGCAGGAGAGCCTCCACCTCTCTGTCTGACATATTTTTGTTCTAAAATGTACGACCTGTTTTATGTGATTCGTATATAAAATATACACCCCCTTTTTTTTACTCCAAATACCGTAACAAACTTGGGGAAACCCTTGGATATAAAATTTTCGCTCCACAAATTTGGGCCCGGGAAAAATTTACTTGTATGTGTCGTTTAAAAAAAATGTGTGTTTTACTAAATGTAAAAAACACAAAAAAAAGGCTTAATTTAACCTTTCGGCATGAATTAGGTACAGGAAAAATGTATATTTTTGGCGTTGAAAAGAGGTTTTTTTTTGTCCACACCCGCAAAACAACACTTTAAATTTAACCCCCCCTGTAAAAAGCGCCCCAAAAAATTGAGCCCCACAAAAAGTAGCTTTTTAGCGTGTTACAATTGCGTGTTTTTTACCCCACAACAAGAGATCAGTTGTAATTCCCTTTGCTTGTGAATTGGCTACGGAAAAAATTTTTATATTTTGGGTTGAAAAAAATGGTTTTTGGGGTCAGCACACACAAAAAAAAACGCTTAATTAAACCCCCGGATGTAAATTGGCCAAGGGAAATTGAGCCCCCCAAAATATTAGCTTTTTAGCGTGTTACAATTGTGTTTTTTACGCCACAACAACAAAAGATAAGTTGTAATTTACCTTTGCTTGTGAATTAGGGTACAGGAAAAATTTAAATATTTTGGGGTTGAAAAAGACGGTTTTTTGGGTCAGCACACCAGCAAAAACAACGCTTAATTAACCCCTGGATGTAGATTGTGGCAAGAATTGAGCCGCACAAACTAGTAGTTTTTGTAGCATGTTACAATTGCGTGTTTTCTACGCCACACAACAGAGATACAGTTGTAATTTAAAACCTTTGTTTTGTGAATTGGGCCTACAGGAAAAATGTATATATTTTGGCGTTGAAAACGACGGTTTCTTGGGTCAGCCCCACCAAAAACAATGCTTAATTAACCTCTGGATGTAAATTGCGCCAAGAATTGACCCGGGCACAAACTAGTAGCTTTGTAGCGTGTTACAATTGCGTGTTTTCTACGCCACACAACAAGAGATACAGTTGTAATTAACCTTTGCTTGTGAATTAGGCTACAGGGAAAAATGTATATATTTGGTTTTTTAAAAAAGACGGTTTTTTGGGGGGGTCAGAACACCAGCAAAACAACGCTTAATTAACCCTGGATGTAAATGCGCAAAGAATTGGCAGCCAAAAATAAAGTGGTATTCTTATTGTAAAAACGCTGTTTCTTTAAATGAATACAACAGGACCTGGCTTAGATCCCACTTGGATATTGAATGTATATGCAGCTGCAGTGGAGGCACACTGGATTTCAGATCCAATACCAAAAAAATTAGAAATAGAACATTAAGAGAACTTTCTCTGAAACAAACAAAGCACCCCACAAAATCGCTGTATAAAAATAAATTCTTCAGTAAGAGCTATCAGCCGCGGCAGCACCTTCCCTGATGAGCACAGTGGAGGAGGGGTGAGCTCCCGGCGTCGCGCCCCGGACTTATATGTGCGGTGACGTCACCAGAATTCCGCCGGTCTCTGATTGGCTTCACCTCTGCACATGTCATGCAGGCTATGCCCTTCTTCCTCCCAGAGTGCTTTGCCCCATGTAGCACCATGTTGCTCGCACCCTTTTTTTATCAATCAAAAGCATACTTCGTTCACCGAAGTACCCCAAAGTTCGACTTCGTCCCGAACCGAAGTTTTCCTGAAATTCTAAACGAATTCCACTTCGTTAGAATTGATTCACCCATCTCTACATAATGTATATCAATAGAACTGGCAATATATGGCAAGAAAATGAAGAAGGCGAATTCATAGATTCTGTTCTAAGAATTATATTTAGAGATGGGCGAATTTCTAAAAAATTCGATTCGCCAACTTCGCCGAATTTTCCAACAAAATTCGTTTCGGTCCGAATTACTTCGGGATGAATCGCGTTTAAAAACAGCTATTTCCAGGCTGAAAAGAGCCTGTAGGGTGCTGTTGAACGTTTGTGCCATGCTTAAAAATGCAGAGGAGCTTGGTTTGGTCTTCATACAATGTTGTGTTTTAGTTTTGACACACATATGACTGCCACCGCTCTTAGAATCGCTTCACTATAAATTCCCTGGGCCCCTTAAGAGAGCAAAACTGGCCAAAAAAACTGAAGAGGGAATGTAGCCTGATAAAAGTCATGGCAGCGAAAGCTGGAAAAAAACAAGCTGAGGGCTCAGGTGGCAATATCAGTGATAGAGTGTGGAGGTCACGGCAGCAGCCACAGCAGCAGCATGAGGTCAGACAGTGGCACAATGACAGAGGGTGTAGGGCACGGCAGCAGCCACAGCAGCAGCATGAGGTCAGGACAGTGGCACAATGACATTCTGGAGGTGGCAAAAACAGGAAGTAGGCCCCAGAGAGACACAATTGACAGAGTGTGGAGGTCCGGCAGCAGCCACTGCTGCAGCATGAGGTCAGACAGTGGCACAATGACATTCTGGAAAGGTTGGCCAAAAACAGGGTGTAGGCCACAGAGTGGCACAGTGACAGAGTGTGGAGGTCACGGCAGCAGCCAAAAGCAGCAGCATGGTCAGACAGTGGCCAAAAGAAATTTCATGGAGGTGGCAAAAACAGTAGTAGGCCACTGAGTGGCACAATGACAGAGTGTGGAGGTCATAGCAGCAGCCACAGCAGCAGCATGAGGTTAGACAGTGGCACAATGACAGAGTGTGGAGGGAACGGCAGCAGCCCCAGCAGCAGCATGAGGTCAGACAGTGGCACAATGGGCATTCTGGAGGTGGCAAAAACAGGAGTAGGCCAGAGTGGCACAATGACCAGGTGTGGGAGGTCATGGCCGGAGCAACGCAGCAGATGAGGTCAGACAGTGGCACAATGACACAGTGTGTAGGTCACGGCAGCAGCCACTGCAGCAGCATGAGGTCAGATAGTGGAACAATGACATTCTGGAGGTGGCAAAAAAACAGGAGTAGGCCACAGAGTGGCACAATGACACAGTGTGGAGGGCCCTGGCAGCAGCCACAGCAGCAGCATGAAGTCAGACAGTGGCAAATGACAGAGTGTGGGGTCACGGCAGCAGCCACAGCAGCAGCATGAGGTCAGGGCAGTGGCACAATGACATTCTGGAGGGGGGCAAAAACAGGAGGGAGGCCACAGAGTGGCACAATGACACAATGTGGAGGTCATGGCAGGAGCAACAGCATGAGGTCAGAGAGTGGCACAATGACACGGTGTGGGTGTCACGACACAAGCAACAGCAGCAGCAGCATGAGGTCATAGAGTGACATAATGACATTGTGGAGGTGGGAGGCAATACTGGTCCCTGGTAAAGATGGTGGTAGGCAGAGGGAGAATCTGTCAGCAGATGTGTGGCATCAGGCGGGGTGGGGCATCAGATATGGGTGAGGCAGGTAGTTTTAATCCAGACTCATTTCTCAAAGTTTGGGTGAGGCGTCATGGCTGATGTAATCTGACAATGTGAATGGTTGCAATAAACAGATACTTGGTACGCTTAACTTCTTTTGCATATAAATTTAATAGTATTTGCACACGTTTTACGTACAGCAAACTTTTCTCTTCAACACTTTTATAATCGAGTAATCATAAGGTGACAATAGTATATTATACCCAACCTTAATGTCTTGAATTGGCTTTCAATAACCTGAAGTTCATTGCAGCTCTGAACGTGCGGTCTCCATCACACTCCTGCTCGCTAGCACCTGCTACGTTTCGGGATACGCCCCTTTGTCAAGCATCATAAGGGAAAATCCTATGTTGCCTACTTCAAAGAGTAATCAGGGGATTATAATATTGAATTAAGACGGATAAGTTGATACAAGTGAATACTGATGTAATCTGACGCCTAAGGCATTGGTGTGTGGAAATCTTGGCCGATTCACGCTTGATTCATCTTGACAAAGGTCAGTCGTTCCACATTTCCCATGGACAAGGGTTCTTCTTGGTAACGATGGCCCCCGCCGCACTGAACACCCGCTGTGATGCCACACTACTGGCCGGGCAGGGGAGCTTCTCACTGCAAACTCGGAAAAATTGCGGCCACACATCCAGTTTGGCTGCCCAGTAGTTCCAGCGGATCTTCTAAACTGGGGATGGCAGAGTGCTGTCCAAGTAGGCCACCCCCCTGTTGGTTCAGGGACTGCTCCAGGTCCTGCTGCTGCTGGCGAGTGCCCCCCGTCACTAGGCGGGTTGAAGGAAGCTGCTCATTTAGTGACTCCAGACTTAGGTTGCTGCTGATGGAGCTGGAACTGCTCCGACCCCCCGACCTTCCCAGCAGCCGCGGCAGTAGTACATGAGCTGAAGAACCCCCCGGTCAAGGACCTGTCAGAGGAGGGACGTTTCCGCCATAAGCAGGGCCAACTGACTACGGAGGAAATTCCATTATAGTATTTGAGTTTTTTCCTCCCTCTCAGCAGCTGGGAAAAAGGCTCCCATTTTGGGAACTGGTAAATGGGGTCCAATAGAGTGGAGAGCAAGAAGTCACTCCCCCTGCCGGATGGTGACTTTCAGCTGTCACTAGCCAGGCAAATCAGCATTTCTGCTGGCCATCTGAACAAATGAATCCGGGGGCTCCCCGCCTCCATCTCCCCTGTATACTGCCACGGTGCTTGAGGTATCTGCCTCATCTTCCTCAATCTCCATCTACATCCTCCAGCTGCTCCTGATCCTCCTCTCTTGTCACCTGGGTAGAAAAATCCACTCATTTCACCAGACAATTTTTTTGCTCCAAAGTTTCTCCTCCAGTTAGCCCCCCACGGACTCATGTGGGGGGGAAAAATTTTGTCCCCCACTTCTCCAGTCCATGCCCTGACAGATTTTTCAGCATCTGTTCCAGGAATAAAGCAGGGGAAATGACTTATTCATCCTGTGTCGGCGACTGAAAAAAGTGGCCTCTCGAATGGCCTAGCAAAACGGCAGGTGTCAGCATGAGTCCCTGGCTGACATTAAAGTAACAGTACCCCTGTCGCTGGATCATAAATAAATGTTAATGGCTTTCTCTGTTATACGCGGTCCAAACATGTGCGGCTGGATTTAAAGGGGGGAAAAATTTGTATCGGTGTGTTGGGGGAGGGGGGTTTGCCGCTGAAAACTCGAGGGGTTTTTTCCTGGTTAGGGAAAAGGATGAAATGCATGCACATTTTCCCTGGCCTTTTCAGAATTTTCTGAAGATGGGGGTGGAAGACTTCGGAACCTTTTTACAAAAACCCGATTGAACACTTGGCCCTGCAGGGCGAAAGGACCATCCCCCCCGGTGCAGCGCGGACACCATGTTCCTCCCTTGTCCGTCACCATGGTTCTGATTTGCAGTTGGCGGGAAAAGCCCACATCGTTTCTTCTGCTGACCGGGCAGTTCCCCCCTGTTGACTTATTTCGCCCAGGAAGCCCGGTGTTAGAACTGCGTGACATGCTGTGCCCCTTCACTGTGGGTTTATGGAGCAGTTTTTGTGGGGGCTGGATGATGGGGTGGAGGAGGAGGGGGGGGGGGGACATTGGGCGGAGCCGGCTTTTTTCAACGTGGAGGAGAGAGCGGCGGTCTCCTGTCCAAAGTGTTGGTGTCCTGTGAGGAAGGACATTTACCCAGTGGGCCGTAAAGGAATGTACTGGCCCTGCCATAGGTACAGTCCGACGTCCGCCCCCTTTTCCGTGCACTTGGAAAAAAACGAAAGCTCAAGGGCGGCCCCCCTTCTTTTACTATTTATGAAGTGTGGTACTGCCTTTTTGGAAAAAAATTCGGCTTGGAAAAATCTTCATCTCGGCTCGGCACAAGCCTTAGTTCTTGAATGGTGCAGAGTCCCCCATTTGGAAAGGGAGGGGGGCTGCAGTACCAACAACTTGGACGGAGCACGGTCAGCTTCTGCCACCTTTGGATGGTTGGACGCATTTTGTTGTCTCTTTGCAAAGCCTCGTTGAACGATGCGGGCCCTGAGTAGGGAGGGCAGGAGATCTGGACCGGGAATGTGTCAAAGAAAAAAAGCTCCTTTGCGAGGTGGTGGAGCCTTGATGGCTGCAAGGCATGCTGCATGGGTGCGCTTTCGGGGGGGCAGGATGGGGCCCCCCCTTTGAGGCACCTTTTTCCCCGGCTTCGGTGGTGCATGTGTTTAAGGAGGACCGTGGTGCCAACGTTAGCTCCCCGGCCACGCTTCATTTCTGCCCCCAGATTTTTACAATACCCCCTATTCGGTTCCTCGGTGTCTTGAAAAAAAGTGCCACACCCCCGAGTAGTGATTTTACCCCCAAGCTCCCACTGAGTGACTTCTATCGCCACTGCTCGCTGAGCCCTGTTTTCGCTACTTTCTTGGACCCGGGAAGTGGTTTTTACCCCCTTTGGCCCGCTTGGCTCCCGACCTCACCCCTATGCTACCCCGCTGAGGCCCCCACAACCCCCCTTGTGGCGCGCCCCGGGGG
>JAODAL010054658.1:0-24484 GCA_025379985.1 Phyllomedusa bahiana
TTTTTAAAAAAAGGGTGAGAAAAGAGTGGGACATTTCGTCGGTATTGGGGGCACCCTTTCCCGAAGTCAATTTAAAAAAGTGAGGGAATTTCGAGGGGGCCAGGTCCTGTGTGAATGTTTTTTTTAAAATAGATAAAGGGGAACCCCTCCCGGTTGGGAGCCCTTTTTCCCCCCGGGAGTTCCCCCAAAACTTCAGTGAGCTAAACCAAGCCTGATTCGGGACTAAGCTTTGGGGGGCCGCTTTTCCCCTGACAAAATTCGGAAGGGAGCAGGGGGTCCTAAAAAGTGTCCCATTTTTAGTTTTAGGCTCCGAACCAAGGTTTAGGGGTCTTTTGGGAGGGAATAAAGCCGGAGAAAAAACGACTAAATATATCCCCTTAACCAGGGTTGTAATGGCCCGGTGCCGTCCGAGCCCTTAAGGCCTGCAAAGGGGGGAGTTAACTTTCCCCCTCCTTGAATTGGCCCCCCAGCCGGGAAATGTTGGGGGCCTTGTTGCCCCAAAATTCCCTAAAATTTCGTTTTGGAAAAAAAGCAAAAATTTGCTCAAACTTTCCCTAGGGTTAGTCTTTTAAACGGGCCCAGTTTCTACAAAAGAATGGCAGGGTAACCCATTTGGTCTAGAAAGCAAACGGGTCCCTGGGAAAAACTGAAAACGACGCTGCAGGGTCTGGTTTGTTTTTCATGAGCGCCCTTTCAGTTAGCCCCCCGGGAAATACCTTCCTTCTCAAAACGCCCCTTTTGGGCCCCGGCCCCGAAAGGGGCGAGATTGGAAAGATACGAACCTTGATTAAGATCAAAGAAAAAATTTTGGGGAAGGGCACTTTTAATTTCGTCCCGGAGGTCTTGGGTTTTCGCCCGCATGTAGTCATTCAGGCGCCAATGGGAGGAGCTGTGCGAGGGGGTTCCCCGTTTTTAGGAGAGAGATACCCGCCGCATGATCGGACCAGGGTTGGGGCCAATCTGAGCTCCGCATCTTCCCCAGGGGCGGAGTTTTTCCCCCAAAAAAAAATCAATTGGGGAAGAGTTTTGATGTGGGGGGGGAAAAAGAAGGTTTTAAAGGACCGGGCCCCTGGGGTGGTTTATCCTCCAAAGGTTTGAAAAAGGCCAGGTTTTCCGAAAACAGTTTATACAACGGGGTTTGGGGGTTGAAAAATAGGGCCTTTCCCCAGGTTTGGGTTCCCGGAAAAAGGGAAAGTCTATTCCCTACTTGGGGAGAACACAAGTTGAAATCTCCCCCATCAAAGTGCCCCGGGGGGGAAACCTGGAAAAGCTTGGGAAAAAAATTTTGAGTTTTTAAAAAATGGAATTTGGGGAAAAGGTTTGGAGTGTATAATCAGGGGTTTTTGTTAAGGGGTTCCCCGGGGGATTTTTGTAGGCCTGATGGTCGTTTTTGAGTGGGTGGTCTGAAGGGGACTTTTGGCCCATATGGAGAAAAAAAAACCACTTTTTCCGGCCCCATGGAAGCAGAGTAAGCGGACGGGGGAATTGCTGCCTTGGGAAAATAAAGGTCCCCCCTGGGTTCAAATTGGGGGGCCCCCCTGAAAAAAAAAGGTTTTGTTTCCCCCTTCGAAGCGCGTTTTGCGAAAAAGAAGACGGGGCTTCAATTTTGAGTTTAATTTCCCTTTTTGGGTTTGGGGGTTAAAATGTTTACCATTATCGTGAGTTTTATGGAGGGAGAAAGAATTTTTTAAAACCCGGGCAAGAAACGGCGGGGGGAAAACTTTAAAAAGAAAAATTTTTTGTAGTTCCTTTTGAATTTTTTCCCAAAGTATTTGGCCCAAATTTGGGACAAAAGGGCGTTTTTCTTTTTTCCTTTTTTAAATGGGTAATTGGGGGGGGGGGGGGGGGGTTCCCGGGGGAAACCCTTTTGTTCTGGGCACCAGAACCCCCAATCCCAGCCCCAGGAAAGGGGATGAGCTTTAAACAAGATGCAGTTTCTCGACCCCCGAGAAAGGAGATCGGGTTTGGGAAAAATGGACTCGCACCATAAAATTTTAAAACCCGAAAGGAAAAAAAAAAATGGGCATTTAGTGAAAGGGAGGACCTTTTCCCCCCCCAAAAAATGAAGCGGAATAAAACCCTTAAGTCCCGTTTCTTAAAATTGGGAAAACCAAACATTAATAGATTGGGGTTTGGGGGGGGGGGGGGGGAAAAGGGGGCATATTAGGGTAAAAAAGAAGTCCAAATTTTTGTATAGAAATTTTAAATATTCTACGGCAAGACCCTTTTTCTGGCAGATTTTTCTAGATGAAGGTAAATTATAGGCCAAAACAAAAAAGAACCATTTTTCCAAAAGGGAACAACAAGTTAAAAATTTCAGCAGCTTTAAAGGGGCAGAGGGGGTTTTACCCGGGGTTTTTTCACAGGGAAAAGGGTTTTTTTTGGGGTTTTGGTTTAAAAAACATGCAGGTTTGCAAGTATGTAAAGAAAGGGGGGGAGTTTTGGAAGGAAAAGCGGAACAAACTAGGGACAAAAAAAGGATTTCCTTAATTTTGATTCTGATCACATTTTAAATTTTTTGTTATACAATTTCCAAAAACAAGAAAAATTATTCGGTTGGAAACATCAGGGAAAAATTTAAAACAAAAATTTAAGAACAAAATGGGGCCCAAAATTTTTGAAAAAAGGGAACAAAAACATATCGGGATAGCAAAACATTTTTTAGAGCAACTTTAAGGAAAAAAAGAAATAAAGTTTTTGTTTTGCCATAGAGAAAGTTTTTTTAAACCTAGAGTGGCGTGATTGGGGAAAAGGCAAGTAAGAATACGGGAAGGGAATATTGGATCTATGCCCCCAGAAAACCCAGCTACAAGGGTTAAACCATAGAAAAGAACTAGAATAAATTTTATAAGTAATGGGAAAAAAAGGGACGAAAATATCTTTGCCTATTTAGAATTAACTAACAAAGTTTTTGGTGAAATGTATGTATAGATTGTATTTGTTTTTAAATTAAAGAAGTGACGTCAAAAGTAGGCGGTTACAGAATGATCGACGTTACTATTTTAGTTCACTTCAGTCTGTATACAAGTTGTCACCGTGAACAAGGGCTCCGCAAATAGCCCAGAAATGCATGGTGGAATACTCTGTACCCCTCTGCACATATATGTATAGGAATAAAGCAGCACTTATCTTTGCAACTACGCTGTGACTTCACATCTTCTATTTTGTTGAACCCAGAAGTCCATTGATCAGAATTGGTGAGGCGGGGTATGCCAGGAGCCTCGACCTGCAGAGGCATCATTGACGGGCGAGTTCTTGTACCGCGCAGGAGCTGCCATATTGGTAGTTCAGGTGGGGGTCAAGTTCTGTCCCAATCTGGCGTTGGGGAACTGGGATTGTAGGATGTCGCAGAACGGCGCAGATCGGTTTTCAGCGTAGAAGTAACGACCATCCGTCTGGCTGTGAGGGCGAATGGGAAACTCCAGCGGACGAATCTGGTGATCTCTCAAGGTGATAGGAGCGGTTTTCAGGAGCGCCGTTTCCTGTAAAGTCACCCACGAGAGTCCTGAAGAGCAGTAGTGATGTCACCTCCATATTCCAGCGCGTGCGCAGACCCGGCTTTCATCAGGATAAGTTTCTTTGTTGCAAAGTCATGAACACAACAGATGAATCTCGAGGAGGGGTCAGGACCCCTTTGGGCGGATGCTCTGTGGGCCCTGTCCAGCTTAATGGGCGTGTGGGCTGCTCGCCAAGAACCTGTTAAGATGGCGTTTAGTGCTGAGGGATGCTGTCATCAGGACGAGTATTCAAGGCCCCAAACCCGGATGTTATTCCGTCGCCCCTATTGTCGAGGTCCTCAACATCCGTTCCCAATTCACGTATTACGACCTTTGGGCACGAGTGGTGGGTGGAGGGGTCAGATAAGGTAGGTTTGAGTGGATCCCTGGCTGTATCAGCAAATCTACTTCTGTCATAAGAATGCAAAACTGTCCTGTCGCTGGAGGTGAGATTTTTTTGCAGGTAACTTTAACCTCAATGATAGGGTTTTGAAAGTCCATTTTTTTTCCGGAGAAGCCTGCAAATGGTGGGTCCAACTGTCCTAAATTCTGTGGATACGACAAAACCTGGACCTGAGTTAGATAAGAAGACGGCGGGCCTAGCTGGTGTTATAGTGATGGCCCGGGGGTTGTAGAATATGATGGGTCCCACTGGTCTCCTTGGGAGGCATCCCACAGCTGTGGGGGGAAGGCGATCTCCTTCCATGGGACAGCTCCCTGACTGGAGACCTTCCAGTGGGATGTGGTGGCCCAGTGTCAGAGTGGAGAGAGCCCGGACTGGCTGCTGCTACTGTCGGGGAGCTCCAAGAGTCCAAAGGCGGGGGCAGCGGCACCAAGAGAGTGTCCGAATGTTGGTGGGTTACGCCCATGTACCACCGAGCCCTGTTGCTAAGTTGGCACCATCATGCCTTGGTGGAGGGAGCGACTAGTCGAGCTTGGCGGAGGAGAAGCCAGCATGGTGGTCAAGAGTAGACACCACTCGGACCCAGAGGCAAAGGGCAGTGTCCGTGTGACCCTGAGGTGATGGATCCGAGAGTGCAAGCAGCTGAGAGATTTTTTATGGGTGGTGCCTCCTTTAATAGAAGCAGTCTCAGAGATTCTGCAGAGAGGGGGGGGCGATGCAGAGGTGAGGCTGCCGCGTGGGCAGGGGCCAGCGTACATGCCGTCGGTGCAGGTGTCCCCCTTGGTAGAAACAGGCCCGCTTAGAGGTGCCGCTCGGTCAGGTAGATGTGCCCGGCCAACTCTTGGTCCGAGTGTAGGGGGTCCCTCGGTGGATCGGGCCTTACCGCCGATGTCACTGTGGCGCCGCCGGAATCTAGGCCGGGCTGTAAAATGGCGACATCCGCGTGGTGCAGGGGAGTGTGGGCCAGGGAGTCGGGCAGGCTGCAGACCTTACCCGATCCCGTCGGATCCGCCGGGGAGCCATCGAGGACAGAGTTGCACTGAGGCGAAAGAGCTCGGGGCTCAGTGTGCGCAGAACACCCTTTCTCTCTCCTGGCTGCCGCCGGATGAAGAAGGCAAAACCCCTTTAAGCCTGATGCCAGGTATCTGACAAAAGACAAGACAGAGAAATCCCGCACAACAGAACTAGACAGGACCAATACTTCTATGCTCTGCAATCAGCTCCTTTTCACTAGCTGTGTATAGGGTGTGCTAATGAACTCAGCTGCTTAGCCAGGTCAGTTTATAAGCAAGGATGTTCAACAATTTCCATGCAACCACTCCAAAGAAACACAGACAACAAGACAGGCATAACATGGAAACTCCTACTGACCTAATAAGCAAATGAGGAAGAAATGGTGAGAAAGTTCCTGCCATTGGTAACAAGTCTGGACCTGGTAACAAGTCTGGACCCAGAAAGCAATCACAGGCAAAAGGCAGAATCAGAGTCAGGTTAAAATATTCCATTTCAGCCCCTGGTTAGACACTGGTTCAGAACTCTGATTGTCTCTGCTCCCCAAACCTCTATCTGAGGCTTGACCAGTGGGTACAACAATCTTAAAGGGGCTGGATGTAAAACTCCTAACAATTATGACAAATTACCATGCCATAGAAAATGATGATGGTGCCACTGATCTTATTCATGTGTATTGAATCCTAGGGGAGAATAGGTATTCTTTCTGAGCATCAGTAATATGAATATGTATACATCATCTGGGGTGCCACAAATTGATGTATATGTATGTGATCCTGACACCTGTGGCATCTAGGTGGTTTGTCACTTATCGCCAATCTGTGATTGGAAGAGGGACAAAAACAAAGAAAAAAATAAAGTAATGTAAAGGTTACAAAAAATAAAAAAGACATGAACTGTTAAAAAAAACCCTCTGCATTTATCTATTAAAATTGTTTTTATTTAAAAAAAGTGGTAACCAACAAGATAATATACATATATGGTGTTGTGGTAATCAGAATGATCTGGATAATAAAGTTAAGATGTTATTTTAATTACATGGCCAACACAATAAAAAAAGGTTACAAGCTATGGTGGAATTGCTTTTTACTTCCATTTTCCAACTTTAAAACACAATAAATGGTAATGAATAAATTCCTTGCACAGTGTCTATTAACCCTGAGACAGACTCAGTGTTTATAGTATTAAGCTATGCTTGCTCCAGATTCAATGTTTGAGGCAATACCTATGTTTGTTTCCTTATGAAAAACTGCATCATTATATCTGATGAGAAGGAAAAACTTCATCAATTACAGACATTTTTTTCAATAAATATCAAGGCTGTCCTTGATTTTAAAATTCTCTCACTGTGTATGTGAGTTTGACAACCCTGCGCTATCTGATCTGCTGGCCTCATGCTATAGAGCAAGAAGAGCTGAGAAGATTGAGATATAGGGCGACATGTATGATCGGGCTTTCCGCCTGTTATTATCAGCGTATACTTGCCTCACTGTGTCGACTCTTGTGGCTCGGACCGCTCCAAATGCGATTTATGGCTCAAGGCTCGCCACTTTGAAGCGCCTAACATAAGGGGTGTAGCTGTGGTCGCACTGTGGGTGTTCTGGGGCAAAGTGGGTGGCAAAAGTGAGCGCATTACAGCTCCACAGCAGACCTATTTTTGTTCAATGTGGTTCACCTTAGTCGAGAGGCGCAGTGAAGCAAAACTTATTGTAATGCGGCAGAAATGTGCACAGTTATAACATACAATAATAAAAAAGAGTTGTCTATAAAATTTAATAATGGGAATAAAGAAAATATCAAATTGTATAAAATCGATTCCCAATGTATTGAAAAAGTTGATTCATTTAAAATTAAGAAATATATAAAGATCTCAAAGAAAGAAATATCAGCTATAAAAGGTCTATTTAAATAACGGAGAAAATTAAAGTAATTTTACATTGAATAAGCCATTAAGAGGTAGTACTGTGTTAAATTTGTCAATTTAATAGCCAAAAAATTTAAGAATATTTAAGCTTCTTTCACCTTTTTTTCTATTAGTAAAACAGCAGAAGCCAGCACAGAACAGGTCTCGCTGTGGACCTTGTCCTTCCAAAGCAAATTTTCTAGTGTTCCCAGGGCTTAGTTCAGGAAGTATTTACGACATTAATTTACGTCTGCAAATACATTCCGGATTTCCATTGGTATCAATTCTAAGCTAAATGTTTATTCTATTTACCTGATTTTGGTTGATGTTGTTTGCGGACGTAAAAACGTCCGTAAATACAGCAGACAAAGGCCCCAGCCCTGGGAACAAGAAACCTGCTTGAGGACCACAGGCCCCCAGCAAGACTGTGCTTTGCTGCCTCCCTCCCTTGCTGTATAAATACTAAAGAATACAAGGTGAAAAGAAGGCAAAAAAAATAGCATTTTGCTCTTCACTAACATGCTTAATGAATTTATCAACTGATTCCAGCCCTGTCTCTAAACTTATACATATGTTAGAAAAAGACGCATTCCTATGCGCCTAAGTTCCGCAATGCGCCTCTACACACAGACGAGGAGGCAGAGGAACGTTAACACCTCATTTATGAGCGAACTTCGGGCGCCGACATACATCACTGCGCAGTTTTTCCACGAAAAAAAACGTGTAAACGGGTGCATCGACCACCGATCTTCATACATTCATCCCAAATTTTGTTAGGTAAAATTCAGTAGAATTGTTATTACATTTATTAAAATTCCTGCTTATTTTGGGTGCCTGCCCAGATCTTCCTGCTTTATAACATGTCACATGTTTATGACCAAGTGTGCTGTCCCACCTAACTGGGACTCAATTCCATTACATGTGTTTTTTACTTTTATGCAATTTTGGATAGGGTTATTCCTGCCCCCCCTTGGGTTATTTTTTTGGTATTTTGTTTTTTTTTTATGGTTTTTTTGGGGATAAATGATGTAATTTTCCCTTTATTTCCCCTTAAAGCGGGCAGGGTTTCCTCCCCTCTTCGGGGGGTCACTTTCCTGCATCATTGTAGCTGTGATCCATCTTGTTCAAAACATGTTTTCCCAAAGACTGAGGGGAAATTTCCTTTTTTTAACCGCTTATTTTGTAACCCTTTGGAGGGGTTTCTCAAGGTACAGTAAATAAATCCCCTTGAAGACATCAAATTTACCCTTTCCCTTATTGGAACTCCACTCCCTTTTTGAAGGGTTTTTCATAGGGGCCGATTTTCACTATTTTCCCATACGTTGTAAACGGGACAGACTTCTAAACATCTAAAAGGGATTTTCTCAAAATTACATCGGTGGCAGAAAAACCAAGTTTTAAAACTGAAAAAAAACTCTTTTTGATTCATTTAAAAAACCAGAAAACCCACTATTAAAGGGAAACAAACCCATAAAATGAAATTTTTCATTTTTTTTACACTATAGATTTTAAAACAGTAGAAAAAGGGGGCAACAATAATAAGTCAAGGGTTTCCCCAAGAAAATTAGGCTACATGTTTTCCCATAAAAGGGCCCGGGGAAAAGGGCAAAGGGGCCCCCCCAACTCCCCAGAAAAATTAAAAACCCTAGCCCTTACTGGGGTTTTTTAAAAATTTTTGGTTTTTTTTGAGGTACATAAATGATTTTTTTTTAAACCCTTTGGGCTTTCCAAATTTCAATGTTTTTGTTTTTTTAAAAATTTAGCTGGGGAAAAACTATTTTCTAAACCCCAATTGTTTTTAATTTTTCCAACCCCCTTTTATGGAAACCCTGTTTTGGGGGTTTAAATTTTTTTGGGGACTAAAATGGGGTTTTAAATTTATTTACCATTATCAGATACCTACGACTTTTTGTTCACTTTTTATTCCAATTTTTGAGCAGGTAAGGGGGGAAAAAACCCCCACCTAGTTTTGATGTTGAGTATTTTTTCTGCCGTGGACCATGTGGGATAAAAAAGGTGATAAATTAATAGATTAGACTTTTACAGATGTGGCGATACCAATTAACTTTTTAATTGTTTTTCAACTATTAAATAATTTTTATTTAATTGTAATTTTAGTCCTCCTAAAGTACTTGACCTGTAGGTGGGGAAAACCCCTTTGGCCCCACTTTGGAAATACTGATATATAGCAGAACATTGTATAGCCACACCTCCCCTTGACGGGGGCCCACTGTCGGGTTTTGTAATAAAAAACAAAAGATGTGCCCTTTTCATTAGGTTCCCACTGTCAGGGAAAAAAGGTTGGCACCCACATTTTCCCATGGGGTAGGGGGGGTCCCCCTTTTCCCTGCATGGGCGGGTATAGGCCTTGGTCGGTTTTAACCTTTTAAAAAAATAAGAAGTTAAAGGGCCCGGGTTATCAAGTTTTTTTTCCAGGCCTAGTCGCTACGGGCCCAGGTGCGGGGGTATGGGACGGGGTAAAGCAATTGAGCATAACAACACAAATTGCGCCCCCCTTACTGAGGCCCAGGGAAAAGGTTTAACCGCCTGGGGTTGTCCTAGTTTAGTCCCAGACAAAATCCAGCACAAATTATCCCCTTCCGGGGAAATTTTGTCATAAATAATGGAGCTCCCAGAATTTTTTAAAATTTTTTTTAGAACTCTTTCCAAAAAAAAGAAAAAAAGTGTTTTTGGGAAATGTTTATTTTAAAATAATCTGTGGGGATAATGAATTTTACCATTTATCACTAGACAAAAACTAAAAGGGTTTTTTCTACTAATTCCCTGGGTACAAAAGAGTCTGTTGACAAAAATTGAAAACAAGGGTTTCCCTCCCCCAGGTTGGAACCACAGGAATCATCTCTAATCGGTGGGAAAACCTATCAAAAGTGTTTTAATTTCCATATAGCACAACAATGTGGGAAATTAAGTGTTATATAGAGCCGTGTCGTATCAGTGGTAGAGATGGGCAAATTGATTCTAACGAAGTGGAATTCGTTCAAATTTCGGGGAAAATTTGGGGTTCTGAACGAATCGAGTTTGGGGGACTTCGGGTAAAACGGGGTGTTTTTGATTGAA
This sequence comes from Phyllomedusa bahiana, assembly GCA_025379985.1. Taxonomy (NCBI): domain Eukaryota; kingdom Metazoa; phylum Chordata; class Amphibia; order Anura; family Hylidae; genus Phyllomedusa; species Phyllomedusa bahiana. The sequence continues at coordinate 9,893 of JAODAL010054658.1, forward strand.
AAAATGCTGCGAGACAGGGCTTACAGGGAAAAGCCCGGGGAGGAAGAAGGGGCATAGCCTGCATGACATGTCAAGATGAACCAAAAAACAGAAGGCGGGACGTCACCGCACAAAAAGCCCCGGCGCGACGCTGGGATCTACCGCTCTCACTGTACGATTAGGGAATGCTGCCGGGGCTTTGTGATGCGATCTTAAGAACCCTTTTATACACATTTTTGGCGGGGGTTAAGTTTGTCTCAAGATGTTTTCTTTTAACGTTTTTTTCTGATTTTGGGGGGGTATTGGTTTGAAGTCCATGTGCGTCCAATGCAGTTGCATTACTTTTTTTTAAATTTTTTTTATAAAGAAAATTTATTGAATTTTCAATATATAAAACAGGAGAAAAACATACCCATACTTGATTAGAAAAAGCTTAATACGATTACTGTACAATAAGTCCTAGAGGTCACATACACATTACAATTTAATACTAAACCCCCAGGCCCTTCACATTGTAAAGCAGGTGCAGATTGATAACAAAAACTAAACATAGAAAAGAAAATAAAAAACCTTTCTAAAACACTACAACGGGGGGTTTGTAAACATTTCAAAGATGTTCAGACAAACCCTGGACCTGAAAAGATTCCCCCATAGGAAAAAGTTTAAATCGTATTTCTCCATATTTTCCCCCTGGCGTCCCCCCCCCGGGGGGGGGGGTCACCTGTTTACAATTGTAATTTCCCCAGGGCCCCCCCATACTGTTTGACCAATCCGGGTGTGTCCTGGAATGGGGATATAGGGGCAATCTCAGAGTCGGGAAAAAATGCCTCAATGAAGTTTTGCCAATCGTCAAAAAATTTCCCCGCCTAGTTTCCTTTCATCAAATACATTTGTCTGTCATAAAACTTTTGTTTTTAACCCCTGTATCCCCTTAGCTAGTGAGGTCTTAGGCCCACCGCACCCAACAGAATCTTTTGGGCTGCCAACGGGCCCAAAACAAATTTTACTAAAAACGAGAAGCCTTTCTGTAGTGGGGAGATTTTGAAACAATGTTTTTTTTTGGGGTCAAGGTCCCGAGGTGGGCTAGTTTGGAATTCAGCCTGAATAAGGTTGGACCAAAGTTCCCCCCCGCAGAACTTTTCCCATAGCCCTTTGCGCCATATTAGTCTTTGTTATCCCGTTGGGAAAGCCGGAGTGGCGGGATTTTTAAATCCATGATCCTCGGTGGGCCCCCCCCGGAAAATTGTGTCCCCCAGCCCGTCCGTTACCACTCCCCACCCTTTTCCATCCCCCCGGGACACCCCTGAATATCCACTTGGGGGAAACCCCTTTCCCACCCCAAAAACCCTATCAGCAAAGCATATCTTTGGGCCCTGCGAAGGCCAAAAAGACAGGGATAAGGGGGAAAACACACGGGCCCCTACTGATTATAAAAGGGGTTTATTTGATGAATGGGGTATGAGCTGTTTTTCCCCTTAACAAAGCAAAGACTTTTGTAGGCAAAGAGGGACTTTTTGTCAAGCCATAAAGATTCTGCAGTCCCCAAATGAGTAAACCCGTCTCTCCCTGGTTTAAGACTGATAATTTTATCGCCCCATTTTTCCCCCCACTCCGCAAAAACCTTTTTTGCCGGGGGTAAACTCCGGATGGCCCTCCGGGATAAGAACCTAGGGCTTGATAGGGGAAGACCAAAATTTTTGGGGGCCGTTTTCCGGGCACAAATGGTGTCTCAAATATAAAAATCTTTTGGCAAAAGGGGGAGATTTTGTAGGGGGTGTGTAAGAGAGTTTTTAAACGAACAGGGTTAGCCCCAGCTGGATTCTATCCGTTTTTTGAGAAAAGCGACGGTTTTTTACCAATCCCCCCCCTGCCGAAGAAACCGGGGCCAAATTGTAAATTCAATTTTTTAAGATTTAGGCCCCCCAAGTCCTGGGAAGGGCCGGGTTTTTTAAAGGGCTTCTTGAGCGTCTACCCCCCATATAAATTTTCAAAAAGGCAAATTTTTAATTTTTTTTAACAGACTTTAAGAAAAAAGGGGATAGTTTGTAAGAAAAGGAAGTTAGAGAAGCTTCCCTTTTTAATTAAGTGAACCGGGCTAAGGGGCAAGGGTAAAGCCCCCCCCTACCCAAATTTCCCCCCAAAAATTTTCTGAATCACGGGGAAGTTCGAGAGAAACTGACGGGGGATTCCCTATTTTGATCCCCGGGAAAATTGAAGATTTTCTAGTGCCCCAACTGGGTATGGCTAAGGTGTGTAGTAAGTCTCGCGTCCCGGGCGGGGATAATCTAAAATTTCGGACTTTGGACATTGACTTTGAAACCAAACACTGCCCAAAGGCAAGTATCAGCGGACATCCGTGTTTGGGGAGAAAAAAGAAAAGCGGGCGTCCGCAAAAAGTGAAATTTTAAATGGATTCCATCTTAATCCTTCAAATTCTGTCGGGGCCCTAAAAGAAACGTGACATTGGTTTCAATACTTTTAAATACAGGGGCGAAAGGGACCCCCTTTGTATTCCCCCCTTTCAGGGGAAGGAGTCGACAAAACCCCGGGCACAACCACCTTGCCGAGGATTGGGTATAGGGAGGATATGAAATTGACAAAAGGGAGCCCCCAATACCCGCGGGGATCAAGACTTTGCAAACCAAATTCCAACAAACATTATCAAATGCTTTTCAGCATCTATTTTAAATAAGCTGGGGTTGGGGATTCTGGGGTTAACCTTAACTCACCAAGACCCTCAAGACCTGCGGGCATTGGTAACTGTGATCTTTTTGCACAAACCCCCCTTGGGGACTTAAGATAATTTTGGGTAAAAACTGATGAAGCCGGGGCCCCATGATTTTTGGATGATTTTCGATCCCCAAATTTTGATGAATGGGGGGATAAAAGGGGGGCCATTGGGGCTTCCCCCTTTGTAGCACCCCATATGGGGTTTGTTTTATACGCGATGGAATACCTGACCCAGAAAAGAATTTTAGATCCCAACAAAGTGGGGGAACCTCAGGAGGGGTATTTGAGAGTATCCAACAGGTTCTGGGGGCCTTTTGAAAAGTAGCTTACGGATAAAGGGCCAATATCTCATCGTTTTTGGAGCCCCTAGGGATCTCTATCTTTCCCGGGGGAAACTTGGGGAGGTACTTCCTCAGTGTCTGTCTACCCCCCATATCAGAAACCGAAGGACGATATAGTCAGAGTAGAATCTCTAAAAACTGTGAGATGTCCTTTCCCTCATGTTTGAGATTCCTGATTTATTTTTGCCGCTTTGGGGAAAATTGCTAGGGCTCATCCCCCCGGCTAAAATGTGCCAGAAAATTTCCTGGGGTTTGTTCCCGAATTTAGAGAGATGGGGATTAATAAGATTACGGGATTTTTCGTGCAAAGCCCGGCCATATTCACTCTTTGCTGTGCCCAGGGCCCCGGTTTTGCCGGGAGGGGGAAGTTTTAAAAAAGGTAGATCTAAGTTTTAAAATAAATCTTCAATTTTGGAGCTATCAGTTTTTTCCTGGAGGACTATACGATTGATCACCCCTAGGACGCTTTTTCAGTTTCCCAATCAGATGAGGGGGGTCCCATTAGCCATTGTTATTAAAACTTGACCCACCATACCCAATAGGTTACCAAAGTCCTCGTTATGTACAGTATGTGGGAAGCGGGCCCAAAGGTTCCTTCCCTCTTGGGGTGAAATCTATAGTTCCCGAGATACTGGGCGTGATCGAAATGACAGATTCCAAAATCCCGTTCTAAGCCGCGAAGCTGGCCGGGGGAAACAGCGGTATCAATACGGGACCAGCTTGGGGGGGGGAGAAAAAAGGGGTATTCTTACCCTCTGGGTGAAAGACCTCCCGATGTCATTTAATTGGGGGTTTTAAAAACCTGCGCAGGGTGCTTTTCCCTGTGTGCAGTGGGGTGCGACTTATCTTCGGGGGTCATGATCTATTTAAGTTTTCCCCCCCTACCCCTTTTAGAGGGGTGGGGGCGGTAGGATTTTTCCCGTGAATTTTCAAAAAAGGCCTTTTTATCCCCATTGGGGCCGTATACTTGTTATACCCCTTTTGATGTGCAGAGTACAGGAGCTTATTATCTCCCCGGTCTACCGATTTTTTTCCCCTCACTGATGATTAAAGGGGTTTTTTTTTTGGAGGAGAATCACGACTCCCCCCCTTTTTTCCCTACACGGGGGCCCCTAAACTTGACCCCCCCCACTGTTTTTTTAATCTGAAAATCCTCCCTATCCAAAAGGGGCTCCCGGAGCAGAGCATGTCGGCACGGATTTTTTTTTCCCGACCAGGGCCCAAACTCTCTTTCGGGGGCTCTAAGGCCTTACATTCCAAATATGACATTAAACATCTTGGCGGTTATAATCGTGGGGGACCTAGGATAACAATATCGGGAGTAGGAGCGTTAGGATGGCGCCTGGGGGAGGGGGACCACAACTCCAGGGAGGGATGGTGTAACAAAAAACCCAAGAAACAAAAAGGGAAAAAAAAACTTTTAACCTATGAAAAGAAAACAAAGACCCATTTCGGGTTTACAAAGGGGGGAATAGAGGCTTCCCCAAAAGCACCTCAGGGAAAAGGAGAGCACTCCGCATTCCCCCTTCATGGGGCGGGGGGCTTCCTTCTTCCCCCCAAAATATAGATTCAGCAAATATTACCAGAACAACTCCCCATGGAGCACCAACAACCAAATGTCAGATTTTGAATATTCAAAGGGGCCTTTTAGAGCAAAAATTTCAGTCCTCAGAAGGGGGAAAGGGCCCCTAACAGCCCCAAGTTTTGTGACCAAGGCCGAGGCCCGGACTTTTCGTTGCTCCTTTTACTTTCCCCCCTGGGTTAACAGGCCTGCACTCGGGGGGTCTTTGGAGGGACGGAAAGCCGACACGAGGGGGGGCGACTGCAGAGATTGTTGGGGGACCCTAGTGCCGCATCCTGCTCTTCTATATACTCTTGGCAGCTTTTAGGGGGAGGGAAAAAAGGAAATTTCCCCTTCTTTTGGAAGATACGAAAAGTTGCAGGGTAAAGGGAAAGGGAAAAATTTTTTACCTCCTGAATAGCTCTGTGCAGAACTCGAGAATGCTCTTCGGCACTTGGCAACTTCAGCAGAAAAGTTCGAAGATTAGCACTTGTGACCCCTTGAAGCGAGACCCAAACGCAGAGACTTTTAGGACCTCAATATTTTTGGGTTTGTCTGCAAAATTTAGATATTTCACTATAGATTGCCTAGGTCTTGGAGGGTTATCCCGGTTGGCCTCTCTCCCTTGCACATCGTTGCTCGCTCCTCTCCAGTTAGGGCCTATTCTATGAGCTCTTTCTACTCGGCAACGCTTTGCGATTCCCAGCAGTTCTGGAAGCTCCTGCTCGAAGAAAGTGGTCAGGGAGTGTTGGGAGACCGACTCCGGCAGGCCAATTAGTCTCAGATTGTTGCGTCTAGAGCGATTCTCTAGATCGTCAATTTTGTCCGCCATTCGCTTGTTTTCTGACAGCACATCGGTCAACTGCGATCTCAGAGCATCAGTGTCCATTTCCAGAGTCTGAACCCTGAATTCTAGTTCCTCCAAGCGGTCCGCATATACACGGATTTCTCCTTTCACTTGTGCAAACATGTGAGCAACTGTAGCTGCCAAAGACTCTTGTAGGTCGGGGCCAATTTGGCGTGCCACTTCAGTCGCTATTTTTTTATACATATCTTCTGACATGGTTAAGGAATCTTTCGAATCCGGTTTGGCCGAAGCTTTAGGGCTGGCTGATTGGACAGATAAAGTTTCCCAGTCTGAGTTAAGTAGCATATTGACTGGGTCTCCTGCTGCAGCTACTTGGGCCTTCTCGGCCTTGGTTAACTGTTTGGCGGATTTTGACTTTCCCATTCTCAGGAGATAGCGTTCCATAAAATGCGGGGAAAGAATCAGCCGGGTGAGCATTCAATGAGCCCTGCAACCAGGTTACTACAGGTGTGCGAGTATGACAGTGATGAGACGGGAACACCTTCAGTTAAGGCAAGCTAGAGACCAACTGGATAGAGGGCCCTGTTACGGTGTGAGGCAGCCCAATAATGCAGCTTCCGCTATGGAGGTAATATCAGGTAGCGAGATATAGCTTAGCGTGAGACAGCCCTTGCCGGAGATCTCTCCAAGAGAGTTTAAGGAGCAGCTGTTGGATTCGAGCCCGCTAAAAGCGATCACTGGAGCTGCTGTGTGCCAGGGGGACCCAGTAGTTAACTGACGTCCGTGTAAGGACAATAAGAAATTACAAACATATGGAGCAAAAAGAACAAAAAGAACAAGCATACGGTGAGACAGCGCTGGCTAAACATTTCTTCGAGTCAAAACACACAGCAAGCGATTTACGCTGGTGTGTGTTAGAAGAGATACCTGTGCAGGAGGCCAGTCGTAACAAATCCAGACTGCTTCAACGTGAGGCATTTTGGATTAGTAAACTCCAAACAAAGATCCCAAAAGGTTTAAATGAGATGTTTAGTCTCAGATGTTTTTTATAGGTAGTATAATATATTTAGATGTTTATAGTTAGTAGGTGTTAGATTAGATACGATAGTATTTTTATAAAAAAATGTAGAAATGGTATAATTAGATGTATAGGTTAAATGTATGCACTAGTGGTAGATTTGGTTAGTGAGGAAATAGAGGGTTAATACTCACCTGTCTGCTTAATGTGATCACATATCAGTGAGTGTGACTCTGACTATGCATGCCTGAAGAAGGAAAGTGATTTCCGAAACGTTGCAGCTGTGTGCAACATGGAGTGTTTGGCTCCACATCAGTCAGCTCGGAAGAGATTGCATACCACTGACAAGTGAAATGTTGAAAATTCTGTGATTGTACCACGAAACTACTACAGCTAAGTACTGACTGCATATTGTATGTAAAGCGATGATTTGGAATATAAGGGCATGTAGCCTCTATTGATGTTCCGTACGCTAGTAAAAAGCAGCAAGATTTTAAATGCAAAATTGGTTTCAGTCTGTTTGTTGCCAGTCAATTGTATTACAAGGAGAAGAGAAAACTCCGGTGCATGACTGAATAAAGGGTCAGTACTAATATAAAAAGAGATACAAAATATAGACAGCACCCTAAATGTATTGTCACTGATGAGCAGCTTCCTTCACCTGCCTAGTGAGGAGGGCAGTCGCCAGCAGCAGCAGCAGCAGGACCTGGAGCAGACCCTGAACCAACAGGTGGTGGCCTACTTGGACAGCACTCTGCCACCCCAGTTAGAAGATCCGCTGGACTACTGGGCAGCCAAACTGGATGTGTGGCCGCAACTTGCCGAGTTTGCAGTGGAGAAGCTGTCCTGCCCGGCCAGTGGTGTGGCATCAGAGCGGGTGTTCAGTGCGGCGGGGGCCATAGTTAACCCAAGGAGAACCCGCTTGTCCACGGGAAATGTGGAACGACTGACCTTTGTCAAGATGAATCAGGCGTGGATCGGCCAGGATTTCCACACACTAATGCCTTAGGCGTCAGACTACATCAGCCATGACGCCTCACCCAAACTGTGAGAAATGAGTCTGGGTTCAAACTACCTGCCTCAGCCACTATTCTGATGCCGCCACCCGCCTGATGCCACACATCTGCTGACAGTTTCTCCATCTGCCACCAACCATCTTTACCAGGGACTGGTATTGCCACCCACCTCCACACTCTGTCATTGTGCCACTTTATGACCTCATGCTGCTGCTGCTGTTGCTGGTGCCGTGACATCCACACTGTGTCATTGTGCCACTCTCTGACCTCATGCTGTTGCTCCTGCCGCCGTCACCTCCACTCTCTGTCATTGTGCCACTCTGTAGCCTACTCCAGTTTTTGCCACCTCCAGAATGTCATTGTGCCACTGTCTGACCTCATGCTGCTGCTGCCGTGACCTACACACTGTGTCATTGTGCCACTGTCTGACCTCATGCTGCTGCTGTGGCTGCTGCCGTGACCTACACACTATGTCACTGTGCCACTCTGTGGCCTACTCCTGTTTTTGCCACCTCTACAATGTCATTGTGCCACTGTCTGACCTCATGCTGCTGCTGCTGTTGATGCCGTCAACTCCACACTGTGTTATTGTGCCACTCTTTGGCCTACTCCTGTTTTTGCCACCTCCACACTGTGTCATTGTGCCACTCTCTGACCTCATGCTGCTGTGGCTGCCGCCGTCACCTCCACACTCTGTCACTGATGTTGCCACCTGAGCCCTCAGCTTGATTTTTTCCAGCTGTCGCTGGCATGACTTTATCAGGCTACATTCCCCTTCAGTTTTTTGGTCAGTTTTGCCCTCTTAAGTGCCCAGGGAATTTTATAGTAAAGCGATTCTAAGAGCGGCGGCAGTCATGTGCGTGTCATACTAAAACACAACATTGTATGAAGACCAAACCAAGCTCCCTCTGTATATTTAAGCATGGCACAACGTTCTACAGCACTCTGCAGGCTCTGTGCAGCCTGGAAATAGCTGCTTTTTAACGTGATTCATCCCGAAGTAATTCAGACCAAATTTATTTTTGTCGGGAAATTCGGCGAAGTGAGCGAACCAAATTTTTTAGAAATTCGCCCAGCTCTAATCAGTGGGTGATCTGTGTAATGCAGGAAACAAAAGGACGGGAAATCCCGAACTGGAGACATTGGGGCACGTTTATTGTGGCAATCTGTGGCAAAATAATGGTGTACATGCTTCATGACACATTTATATTGTGCTTAAAGGGGTTTTGCCACGATGTAATGTTGACGTGGGATCCTCCAAAATGGGTTTTTAATCACTTTTCTAAATATATGTGATTACAAAAATTGCAGTCTGAGAGAGCTACAGCCTTCCTTACATGCCCTTGGTTACTTCAAAGAGTCTATTAGATACGGCCTGACAAGAGCTGGATGGGCTTGAGCAGAGAGAGCTTCTTATCTGATGAGACTGAGCTGCAGAAGTTTTTAAGGCGCCGGGTAGCAATATGTTTTCTTTTGTATACAGAATAAACTAGTTGTAGTGTTATTAGATACCTGCTTTATCTGATGACAGACAACATGAAGAAGCTTTCAAGCTGCTGTGTAGAATAGGTGTTCTCTTTTGTATATAGAATCCACAAGTTATAGTTTACTTATTTCAGTGAACCTGTCCCAGGAGCAGCAGCTTATGCAGCTCGTTCTATGGCTGTGTGTGTCTCTCTCTCTCTTTCAGCTCCGTGATTTGTTTACATTAGCATCTTAGCAGATAAGGCTCCTGTCAGTGCAGTCTATCAGGCTGTGTCTTGCTGTATTGACAATCCACTCTTGTACCATTTATTATTTCACTTAAGTTTTGAGACGCTCCCTTGGATTCCTCACTCCTCACTCCACTCCTCACTCCCCCTCCCTCTCTCCTCTGCAGCTTCATGACTCAGTGTGATTTGTTGACATTCTGCCTGTACTAAGGAGAGACCTACCTAAATGGTCTCTTGGCAAATCCCCTTTAAGTTTCAAGACACTTCTGTGCCTCGTCCAGCAAAAGGTCATAGCTCGATAAAAAGTTGCATTGTTGTTGCAGAAAAAGACATGACTTAGCGAGTGATGCAATGCAACAAAAAATGCGCCAAAATGTTTCAACAAGATGTGGTAAAAACTAATAGAAGTAATAGATGTAACCTTAGACTAGACAGTTCTAAACATGAGTCGATTTATCAACACTATGATAAATGTGCAGCTTCCCCACAAATAGAAAAGAAATACAGAACCTAACTTTGGCTTTTAGGTGAATTAAAAACCAGTTCTTTATTAAGAAAGTACGTAAACCAGTTGAAAACCAGTTAAAAAGCCCTTATTCTTAGAGTTAGCTACATACAAACAAAGATACACTGTATACCCACCCATCAAAGTCACCAGGTTGCAGAGAACCAATCACAGTCTCCAGCTCCTAATATATCAACAAATCAATAATGTATCTATGTATGATAAGGTCAAGAATACGATTGGTTCTCTGTAACAATGTGACTGTGATGGGTGGGTGTAAGTTATAACATTGTTTATATGTAGTTGCCCAACAAACAAGAGCTTTGTTTTTCTGAAACATGCTTATGTGTTTTACTGCTTTGAAATAGATTTTTTTTCGTAGTTTCTTACTTAAGAATCAGAATTTAATTCACCTAAAATTCGAGGTCAGGTGCAGACGGGTAGATGAAAGTAGGTGACCGCCTAGGGTGCCACTTCGCAGGCAGGAAGGGGGCTCAAGTAAGTGTGGAGCAGCCTGAATTTTCCCATGGGGGGGGGGGGGATTTGCTATGTGCCTTATTTGCCTAGAGTAGCAGAATACCATGTCCCAGTTCTAATCAGGTGCTAGATTTTTTTTCTAATTTGTTGAGAAGCTGTTCATTTGCAGACACTGTGCACCACAGGATATTTCCACCGATCAACAGAATGGGTGAGCTGTCTAGTCCAAGTATTATACAGTCTAGATAAATCTACCCCAGTGTTTTTCACTGTGCTACATTTTGACTAAAAAATGAGGATCCTGAACATGGGACTCATTGCTATCAAAATCAGTGTCAGACTGAGTCCCACCAGTGGAGAAGATTCTTGGGGCCACCAGTAGAGATGCTTCTTAAGGCCCCCCAGTGAAGTTGATTCTCAAGCCCCCCAGTGGAGTTGATTCTTGGGGCCCACCAGTGAAGTTGATTCTTGAGGCCCCCCAGTAAAATTGATTCTCGGGGCCCAACAGTGGAGTTGAATCTTGGGGCCTACCAGTGGAGATGATTCTTGGGGGCCCACCAGTGGAGTTAAATCTTGGGGCCATCAGTGGAGTTGATTCTTGGGGCCCAACAGTGGAGTTGATTCTTGGGGCCCACAAGTGGAGTTAATTCGTGGGGCCCACCTGTGTTGTTGAATCTTGGGGCCCACCAGTAGAGTTGAATCTTGGGGCCCACCAGTAGAGTTGAATCTTGGGGCCCACCCTACAGCTACTGCGCTGACTCTTGATTTCCCCTACTCCCCTGTGGTCAGTAAGATAACTCAGGAAGCTCTGTTATGATTTGTATACCATTTATTAAAGATTTAAATGTAATCTATTGACATACAGACTTGTAATTTTCTACTCAAACCTATTTCTCCTTGTGAGCTGCATAGAAGAAGACGCCGTTATAGTCAGTAAGATCACTCACAAAAGTTGTCTTCCTCAGGTTGAAGTTATCAATTACAAAGCCTTCACTAACTAGAGCTTTCCTGACAAAATTCTCATCACATGTAAAAGCATGGAACTTGTCTTTCCCAACCATGAAATACGTTACCTCTAAAATTCCAAATAATAAGAGGTGTCCTCCAGGTTTCAGCAAGCTTTTGAACTTCCTGAGATATCTGATGTAATCATCTTGATCTTTGCAGATATTATCTAGTAGCCAAGCACTGAAGATACAATCTGCTGGAGGCAAGACCATTGGATCCGTTATACAGTATTCTCTTTCTCCAGGTCACATTTCATAACATGTTGAACTGCTGATCTCACTTTTCCTTCTTTGACCTCTAACTGGTCACTGAAAGAAATAGGAAAAATAAGGTGATTGTCTCTCACTTCACATCAACAGGGCAGCATGAAAGTTCAGTAGATAGCGCTGGATTTGTGGCTTACAGCATTAGTAAAAATGTCTAAATTCAACCAAAGCTTGTGTAATAAGTGTCAAGCTTATGCTGTGACCTTTAAACAATGTTCATTATTATACTGAACCCTATGAATAATGTTTGATCTAAGTGGATAAACATCTATTTATGCCAAAACTTTATATAGATCTGCTTCATATCTCTTGTGGAGTAGTAACAGTGACAATTGTAGTAGCTTCCTATAAAATTGAGATACTTCACCTGCTTCCTTCTCTGCCTACATGAAGTTTTGTGACATGTCCTCAGACAAATGCTCCAGTCCGTGTGTCCAGCCATCTTTTCATCTCCAGGATGCATCTGTCACTAGACTTCAGCACTATGGTGCATTGGAAAAACTCACAGGCTGCATACAGATGATGGACCAGAGAACCCATGCTTAGGTCAAGCAAGATATCTCCTGTAATATGACCTGAAGAAAAAGAATTCTGAGAATTGAAACATCTGATATGCTAAATCCTTCTAGATGTTGTAGATAAATAGTGATTTTTGTCTATATCACTCCTAGCAAAAAGTGAAAATATTTGTTTCCCAATTCCCAAAAATTTGAAATTTAGAAAAGCAGCAATAAATTATTCTAGTAGCATTTTAATATATACATATTTTTAAATTACATTAAAATTGTACAATCTCTCTTTGTTACGAGGGTTCCTTGATAATAGACATAAATCCTTCGATCCAGCTGGATGGCACTGAAACTTTTTAATATTAAATGCTTACATATATAAACGGATAAAACGTGAATATAGCATTTGCTGGCACATCTCGGCCTGTGTAGTGGCCTTGTTCACAGCATTGCACACCAAACAACAGTCACTTTAGAATACATTAAAAACCAATAGGGAAGTCCTTCCTGTGATGTCATCCTAAGAACAATGTGTGAGTAAACTGTGATGTTTAAAGTCTATATTCCAGCATTCCCTGTGTTGCAGCCCTCATAGCCTTAAAATTCCATTTGGAAAGATTTAGCAGGTACTCGGAAGGCTTACAGACCTTCATATTACTTTGTACAGAATATTTGCTGAAAAATCATTAGTTCATGTTTAATGATGACTTTTGCCTGCAATTGATGGGGGCGACTTCTTCACCCTCTGTCACAAATCTCTTTATAGAAAGTAAGCTGCATTCCAAAAATAATTTCAAATTTTCATCAGTATTTTATTGTTCCAATTATTGACAACATAATCATCACCGACTTCATGATAAAAATCAATCTCTTGTACAAACAGTAGATTTTGGTAATGAATGTACATTTCGGTCTAAAACAAGACTTTTCTCAACAGAATCTCTAAAAGGTTAAAAACAACAAAAAATTAGTAATTTAAAAACAAACATATGTTAGTCATATTAAGGGAACATGTATCTTTACTCACTCTTAATACATTACTTTCTTGTTTAATTCATTGTTTTTATGAGACCTGATGGAAATACAGGTCGCTATAGCTACAGATCTGTTTGATCTATCCTGATAGGCTGCCAGCACTGGTCGCTATAGCTACAGACCTGGCTTCTAGTGCAGCCTAGTGGAAGCCAGTAAGCACGCCCCTGAATTAAAAATGAAACTGAGAAAACAGGACTGAGGTGAGATGAATCAATGTAGTGAGACAACCCCTTTAAGGGTTTTCAGAACAGGGAACTCTATATTCTCCCCGTGTGAGGGTCTCCTAGTGAATTAACATCCAAAAAGGGCATATTTATTTCCTGAATGGAATAAATAAACTGGAGATTAATTGTATTGTCATTGACATAGGACATATGTTACCCTATGTTACACATTGATCAAATGCGCCCCTACCAGAGTATACTGTCACCAAATGGATTATTAGTATTGAAAATGGCATGGTGCTTCCACCATGCCATAATGAGATTTGTATTTCAAAAAAATGTCCTCGGCACTCACAAATCTCAAATGGGTGCAAGCCAAAAATATACAATAGAGAGAAAGTCAGCTGTACTCCAAAAATAATTTCAAATTTTCATCAGTATTTTATTATTACAATTATTGACAACATAATCATCACCGACTTCATGATAAAAATCAATCTCTTGTACAAACAGTAGATTTTGGTAATGAATGTACATTTCGGTCTAAAACAAGACTTTTCTCAACAGAATCTCTAAAAGGTTAAAAACAACAAAAAATTAGTAATTTAAAAACAAACATATGTTAGTCATATTAAGGGAACATGTATCTTTACTCACTCTTAATACATTACTTTCTTGTTTAATTCATTGTTTTTATGAGACCTGATGGAAATACAATGACAAACAGAGGCTAATTAATTGCATAATAATTAATTGATAAAAATTGCAATTAATTAGTGTGACGAAAACAGCCTAGTCCGCCGGCCCGCTTGAGGGACGACGGCCTGACTTGGGGTGTATCTCGACGTTGCGCTGCCCTCTAGGGGGGAGCTCAAGGTCAGCCAGATACTGTTCCACTGTTAACCCTTGCCCACACTGGCACAGGGAAACAAACAATGCTGCCACCAGTTCTCTCGTTTAGTTATAAGCCCGGTCCGTTACCGACTTATAGCAGGGTCAGGAACCAACCCTTTTGTAGTTGTATACTATAGACCGAGAATTAGGCGTTGATCAAGACAGACTAACTCAGATTAAAGTTTATAGATTTAATTAGCCTTGGAGGGCACACTAGACAGATAATATATACAAGATGGATAATAATATACAGGTAAGAGAGAGGTGCAAATACAATTATGGATTACAGACAAAAGGCAGTTAAAATAAGTCAAGTTACCGTTGTTGCTTGGTGCCCGGCCGCACGGGGGGCAGATGTGGCCTGGCTGCTGCGTGATGATGTTACTGGACCTGCTCTCAGGTATCCCCTCCTTGGATCAAACAGGAAGAGCCAAGCCTGGCTCCGGCTTATATCTGCGAGGGGCAGCCCATTGGGGCCCCCCCCACACCCCCGGGAGGGCTATGAATCCCCCCACTCAGGTTTATGCATTTTGAACAAAACCAAAAATGGACAAACTCGGCAGGGCATT